>JADBJO010008106.1:100000-101379 GCA_016801955.1 Conus betulinus | reverse complement strand
GGCACAGAGCAAGGGGGGATGGGACCGTGAGAGGTGGGAGAGGGAAGGGACGGAAAGGGGGAGGGGAGATGAAAGGGAGAAAAGGATATAAGATTTATGAGTCCCAGAAAGGCAGGAAAGTGAAAAAAAGGAACGAGGAAAAAAAAAAACAACAGAAAAAAAACAGGAAAACTAAAGCAAACACAAAGCTTCATGAACACCGGAGAGTAAAAATAAAAAAGAACACTTTTCTAATACACGATACAGAAATGTGATTTCGCGCTTTTTATTTATTTTTTTTCCTTTAAATTTCATATTCATTCTCTATTTCTGCGTGACCCAGACAAACAAGTTGGAAATACACAGTGCACTCTTAGTGCAGATTGATATGAGGGGAAAAAAAAAAAAAAAAAAAAACACCATTGTGAACTGGTGATGGAAAGGGAGTCCGCAGCATTCCGTAATGGTGAAAGAGGTGACTGTGCATATGCTCCAGAACAAAAATACATCTGTTTCTGGAACTGATACGACGGAGAGACGGGGCGGGCGACTGATTAAGACAGACAGAGGGAGGGAACAGAGAGAGAAGGAGGGCGTGAGACGAGAGAGAAGAGAGAAGGGTTGGGGGGGCAGAGGAGAGGCGAGAGAGAGAGAGAGATAGAGAGAAGAGAGGGGGGGGGGGCAGACAGACAGACAGAGATACAGACAGACAGAGAGTGAGGGAGAGTAAATGGATAAGCTTTCAGAGATGAAAACAAAATATCAAGAGAAAAAAATATGATTCAAATGCGTATAACTGAGCCAAACTAAAGAAAAAAAAGAAGACTCAGACGAACGAAAAAAAACGCATGTGTGCAAAACACACAAGAATTTGCAGTTGCACACACATTGAAACATATGTACATTGGCGCGCGCACACACACACACACACAACACACACACACACACACACACACACACACACACACACACACTCACAAACCAAAGCGCGCGCGCACACACGCATACACACACACACACGCCCGCGCGCGCGCACGCACGCACACACACATATAAACACACGCACGCACGCACACACACACACACACACACACACAACACACACACACACACACACACACACACAGAGGCATGTCAGCGTGTAACATCTTTGCGTGCAGAAAATATACACACAGAGAGAGAGAGAGAGAGAGAGAGAGAGAGAGAGAGACAGACAGACAGACAGACAGACAGACAGACAGACAGACAGGCAGGCAGGCAGGCAGGCAGGCAGACAGACAGACTGTGCAGAGAAGGATGAAACAAACGATCCATGAACTTTACATGGAAACGTAAAAATGAAAGCAGAGCGAAGAATAACGAAAGAAGCGACAAGAAATAAAACAAAAAAAATGAAAAAA
>JADBJO010008106.1:77500-92500 GCA_016801955.1 Conus betulinus | reverse complement strand
ACAGTTAAAGAGACAGCCAGCAAAGAGGAAATTACTGGCATAGAATTTCCAGGATAAGGGCATACAATTTGTGTTGAAAGAGTCCCTCAGGCTCTCTCTCTCTCTCTCTCTCTCTCTCTCTCTCTCTCTGAAGGTAAAAATCTAGTTCATTAACTCTAAACGATTACAAATCTTTGGATATCCTTCCCCTAAGGCCAAAACTCGAATACAATAAGGCTATATTTATGTATAAAGTGTTAAATGGAAATGCACCTCCCTCCATTGTAAACAGTTTCCGGAAGAATGACAATAGGCACGTTCACAAGTTAATAATGCCTCTGCCCAGACTTGACCTTTACAAATCAAGCCTAGTATACAGTGGTGGTACGTATTGGAACAATTTGCCTCCATTTCTGAAAGAAATCTCAAGTTTTAATATTTTCAAACAGCGCTTAAAAGGGTATCTGCTTAGTAAGTTAAAAGATATATAAAAAAAGAACTGTACCAGTTGACTCCTAAATCAAGTAAAAGACTAAGTGAATAGAAATAAAAAACACTGCATGATTACAAGCCTGTGTTAGACGGAAATCTTGCACGTGTCATTTGAAGCACAGCAATAATGGGTGAAGATATTTGAACATGTTTTACATTGATGATATCGATTAATCGCATTTCGTTATTTGATGTATCGTGTGCATTCAAGTCTATTTGACTCTTTTTCCCCCCCATTCGTCTTTGTACTTTACATGTATTTTCCTTCTTCTACCATTCCCACCCCCCCACCCCCATCCCACCCACACCCCATACCCCCGCTTCCGCTCTCTCTCTCTCTCTCTCTCTCTCTCTCTCTCTCTCCACCCCACCCCTCTCTCTCTCACCCCCCGCGCTTACTATGTATGTTTGTGTGTTGCTTGTTTGCGAAAGTGTACAAGTGTTTGGGTGGGTGTTTGGGGGAGGGGCGTTTTCTGGGTGGGGATTGTTTAAAAGGGAAGTGTGTTACGTTTCTTTGATGTTATTTCCATTTTCTGTATTTTCAATTTGTATGTGTGTGTGTGAGTGTGTGTTCAATCTCTTGTTGTTTGTTTGTTTTTGTTTGTTTTGTGTGTATGTGTGTCGTTTGTTCATTTTTCATTTCGTGATTTCTTTCTTTTTTGTGTGTTCCCCTCTTCGGCGAGGGCTAGATGTAAAAAAGCATGAGCTTGCTTATCTATCACCCTCGAAAATAAAGAATTTGTCTTGTCTTGTCTCTCTCTCTCTCTCTCTCTCTCTCTCTCTCTCTCTCGGGTACGTGTGAGTCTGAGATAGACAGAGCAGGCAAGTTAATGAGAGACTCAGAGAGAGAGAGAGAGAGAGAGAGAGAGACAGAGACAGAGATAGAGACAGAGAGAGCCACCATTTATATTTGTGTTTGAAGGTAAGCGCATGCGTGCGTATTACTCCGGACTAGCAATTTGCCGCAGTGCACTGATTCAACAGGGGAAGCAACTACTTCAATCCACTGAGGTGACAGCTCCAGTCCTCCCTGCGGACTTACACTAAAGTGCCTGCATTGTCACTGTTAGTGGGAGAGTGATGGAGCAGGTCTGTCAACAACGGCTGTTCACATCACGCAAAAAGACGGACGTCACTCTCCCCTCCCTCCCTTCTCATTCCTTTGTCTCCACTCCCCCCCCCCCCCCCCCCCCCATTCACTCTCTCTCCCTCTAACACACACACACACACACAACCTCTCTCCAGACTACATGCGAAGGAACACCATCTTTGCACCGGACTTTATGGGACAACGTGAAATCCTGTTTGCGGTGCAAGCGAGCTTTGAACGTTTCCCAGTGACACACCCGAGAGCCTTACGCCTACATTAAAGGAGCTTTTCTGTATTCCGACATGGCTGGTGTTCTAATAGCAATGATTATTTTAATAATAATGATTATTTGTGGCGCTTAACCTTACATTAGCCCTACGCGCTTAATACAGAAAAAAGTAAAGATAAAATGAAACCAATAAGAAGATAAATATTTCAATAAGTACCATGGACCTACAAACAAGAGTGCATATTTTCACACACACACACACACACACACACACACTTACACACACACACACACACACACACAAGATTTATGGAGGACATAAAACAAAAGAAAAAAACAATGTAATCCACTTCAACATGACACAAAATAACTAAGCAAAATGCAGGAAGCGTTTTATGTGTATTAAAGGCGTAATGGCATAATCACTAAAACACAGAGCAGGCTGGTCATCATAAACTTACACCATTTTGCTGAATTTTAAATATTTACTCAGCTTTAAAAGAACATTCTTGCCAGCCGAGAATAGTCTGCACAGGTTGTAAACAGATTTCACACTCGTATACTTTCTGGGAATAAAACGCACTCGTAACTCTTCATACTTTGGGCATTCATAATGAAATGAAATTCGTCTCCAACATCTTGTTTACAATCTTTACAAAAGCGTTCCTCGCGGGCAAGACCAAGTCTTCTTCCTACTTCAATCATGAGTTTGTGATTACTACATCGGAATTTGATTAAGGGAAATATATATAGATCAGGTATTGTTCAATGTAAATTTTCACGTTTGAAATCTGTTTTATAATTTCTATAGAATAGGCATTTATTACTTGAATATAATACCCCTATTCCACGAACGTACATAGTTATCTTTCAAAGATAAAGAAATGTTTCTACATAACGATCTTTCGTTAGAAAACTGCTGTGTTTCCCAAATACAATCATAGCCTGTTTCTACAAAAATGCTTTGTATACACTTTATCCACCCAGACATATAAATACCACTTTTACACAAGTCATATAAAACACAATATATTTTACTCGAATATTTATCCGTTTGAGTTGCTAGTGAGATCCAGAATCGGATCATTCGGGTTTTAATTTGCACAGACAACGGATAAATCCCAAGTTCCCCATATAATAACTCTGTCATGGTACTGCGATTAAGGTGGAGTAAATGCTTTAAGAACTTTAGCTGCAAGCTTTCTATGATTTTATATTCATAACCCCATATTTCACAGCCATATATATAGCACAGGTAAAACCATCTTTTCAAATAGATCTAAAACAATATTCACGGGTAATTTTTGATTTCGAGCGACTTGGAGTAATGAAAACATTGCACTTTGTGCTGATGATCATGCCTATGTTTTTTACATTTATGAAATTTACCAGATCTACTAAAACAGATTCCCAAATATTTGAAACTATCTACTATTTCAATGACTTTGTTATCAAATTTAAACACGTGTTTTATTATTCTTACGTCCATTGAATATCACAACTTTAGTTTTCTGTACATTAACAGTTAGTTTCCATCCAGTACAATACTCTTTAAACGCAGTAAGAGCTTTTTGCAAAGCGTTACATGAGGTAGCAAGCAAAACAGTGTCATCAGCATACAAAAGCAAAAATAAACAAAGATAACTGCTTAAGTCTGCATCAGGAAGATCTAAATCAATGTTTAACGAAGTACAATTGTGATCAGAAAATATTGTTCGAGTTCATTCAAAAACAAAGAAAAAAGAACCGGAGACAAATTTTCTCCTTGCCGCACACCTCTATAACTACTAAAATAATCAGATTTGTTACCGCTTATGAAAACACACGATTTGATTTGATGATACATGTTTATAATCACCTGGAGAATCTTACCATTCACTCCTTGCTTTACAAGTTTTTGCCATAGTCCTAATCTCCACACAGAATCAAAAGCCTTCCTAAAGTCAACAAAAGCACAAAACAATTGCTTTTTTTAGCAGCGCAAATATCTACAAGGCTTTTCAAAACAAATAAATGATCCAATGTGGAATGACCACGACGAAAACCAGCCTGACTTTCAGAAAGCAGCTTATTACTTTCAAGAAAATCAGTTAATCGATTATTCAAAATCGTTGTAAACAATTTACCTACGCAGCTAAGCAGTGTTATTCCACGATAATTGTCACAGTCGTCTTCTTTATTGCCTCTCCCTTTGTAGATTGGTAGAACAAGTCCCACTACCCATTCTTCAGGAATCACACCCGAGCTAAGAACTTTATTGAAAAGTTTACACACACACAATACAACACAACACACGATCTCACACACACTGTCTCACAACAACGCACACAACAGCATGCGCGCGTGCACACACACACACACACACACACACACACACACACACACACATGCGCGCGCGCGCACGCACACACACACACACACACACACACACACACACACACACACACACACACACACACACACACACACACACACACACACATAAGTCGCAGGATTAATTTCATGGTGAAGGGGAGGGGAAGAAAGAACTGCTATTGATAGGTGAAGAGGGTTGTTTTAAGTGATGTCTTGAAGGAAGACAGAGTTTGAACTACGCAAAGAGATCGGGACTTTATTCCAAGAAACCGACCCTGAAAAGAAAAAGAGCGATCACTGTTGGTTTTAGTTCCAATTCGAGGGATTTTGAGCGGAGTGTTGTCGGTAGAAGAACGCAACTGCTTAGAAGGAAAATAGAGATGAGAGAGATCAGAAAGGCAGGAAGGAGCTATTCAAAGATTTAAAGCAGAGTAAGTACAGTTTGTCGTCTATTCGTTTTTTACCGGCAGCCAGTGAAGACAAAGAAGTAAGGGAGTGACATGAGAAGATCGG
The DNA here is from genome assembly GCA_016801955.1 of Conus betulinus. Lineage (NCBI taxonomy): Eukaryota > Metazoa > Mollusca > Gastropoda > Neogastropoda > Conidae > Conus > Conus betulinus. Next base: position 87,842 of record JADBJO010008106.1, on the reverse strand, counting down.
GGTTGTCTGAGAATCAAAGGAGCAGCATTGTCGTGTAATTTCTGGAGACGACTGAGAAGATTCTGGGGACAGCCAGCCAGAGAGAATGCAGTAATCCTAGATAGAATGAAGACAGAAACAAGGGGTTTTGTGGCATCAACAGAGAGAAGATGTCGCACAGAACCAATGCGGCGAAGCTCAAAGTAACAGACGCAGCAGACTGTGGAAACATGTGGCTTGAAGGAAAGTGCTGAGTCAGTGTGTAACAGTTTAATTCCGTGCAGATGAAGATGTCTGAAATATGGCAATTTTTCCAAATTGACAGAGTTTGGGATACAGTCAGATAAAAGAAGTCTTTTGTTTGCAAAAAAGATCATTTGTCATCCAAGATTTTATGTCCTTGATATACGACTGTGTGAGCTGAATTGCAGTAGGCAGCTGAGAGATATCACAGGATGCGCAAAATTGACTGCCATCTGAAAAGCAGTGGTGAGACAGCTAGGATGGTCAACAATGTCGAGATTGGATGGGTGTAGAGTATGAAAAGGAGGGGGGCCAAGACAGATCCCTGAGACACCCCCCGTACCTGAGAAGAGCTGGTTGAGAGGTGAAACCATTTACAGAGACAAGCTGAGTTCGATCAGACAGATAAAAATGAAACTATGACAGTGCTTTATCAGAAATACCGACAGTGTCATGCAGACGAGACAAAAGAACTGAGTGATCAGTGGTGTCAAAAGCAAGAGATAAGTCAGGAAGAGAGAGAGCAGAGATACTTGATTATCGTCGAGGGCCACTAAGAGATCGTTCACAATTTTCAGGAGAGCAGTTTCTGTACTGTGGCCAGAGCGGTAAGCAGGCTGTAAAGGGAAGAGGAGGTTGCTGCAGTGTAGGTAATTGTGAAGTTCAAGAAGGACAATCTTTTCAATGAGTTGAGAAAGGCCACGATTTTGAAATTGGGAACAGATTTAATTCATTATCTTGTTCCAACGTACATTGAATTTCATTGGGATCGAATGAACGGTTGTTGATTTACAGACAATTAAACAGAGGATGGGTCGAAATCAAAGTTCGCAAAATCTGTTCAGTTCACACAAAATCATTTCAATAGTGGGTGTGGCCACCGCCATTGGCGAGACATTCCACGCAGCGACTCCTCATCGAGTTGACCAGTGTTCTGATGACCCTCTGAGGGATTCTCTGCCATTCCAGTTGCAGCATTTGGAAGAGATCCTGGCGGTCTCTGGGAGGTGGATGGTTCTCCTTCACACGTCTCCCCAAACTCATCCACATATGCTCGATGGGATTGAGGTCGGGACTATACGCCGGGAAGATCATCCTGTTGATGCCGGCCTGCACATGAAAGTTTTCGGCCACCCGGGCCCTATGTGGCCGAGCATTGTCGTCTTGGAAGACTGCCATGGGTCCTATCCGTTGCATGGTCGGAACAACGAAAGGCGCCAGGATTTCATCCCGATAGCGGATGCCTGTGAGGTTTCCATCAATATGGTAGAGTGGTGTCTTGTGGTGGAGGCTGAAGGCACCCCATACCATAACAGATCCTCCCCCAAAGGCCCTGGTCTGGCGAACAGCTGCATCAATGTAACGTTCACCAACACGCCTCCAAACTCTAGTTCGGCCGTCATTGTGTTCAAGACTAAACCGCGACTCATCTGAAAAGAGGACCTGGGACCACTGTTTGTTGGTTCCATCTCACATGACGATGGCAGAAAGCTCGGCGAGCCAGCCTATGGGCTGCTAGCAGTCGTGGTCGAACAGCTGGGCGACGTGATCTGAGGCCGAAGTGGTGAAGACGGTTTCGTATGGCTTGACGGCTGAGGATGGTGTTATTTGCCATACGAAGCTGCCTTTGGATGCTGGTGGAAGTGGTATCCCGCTGCAATAGGGCCTGCCTCTCGATGAAACGATCTTCTCTGGGAGTAGTCTGCCTAGGCCGACCTGACCGTGGCCTCTCTTCAACGCTGTTGGTCGCCCTAAAACGCTGATTCAGTCTAACAATAACTGAATGATGCACACCAAGTCGTCGCGCCACTTCAGCCTTTGCAATGCCATCTTGTATCCACGCAATCGCCCTGGTTTTGTCAAAGGTGCTAAGTTTTTTTCTTCGTGGTGGCATGGTGAGAAAAAGGGCTGACAGTAACCAACCCCGCGCTTAAACAGCCAAAAGAAGGGGCATAAAACTCACTTGAGAGACTGCTCTTGCACGGGGCAAAACAGGCACAGTTAACGCAACTTTGCACTTTTTATCCCCCGCGGTAACGAGGTCACCAAGACCCCCGTGCGCACTACCAGTTGACACAGGCTGGATTACACACTGCTGTGTGAGATTCCATCATTGGTTGCCGCATAACAAAAAAAAACAATGTTTTTTGAAGGGATGAATCAACCCCCTGTGTGCAAAGGCCTGTGCTTAACTTATGTGACTAGTATATAATCAATGACAAGAGACAACAGAGAAGTTGGTAGTGGATCTAAAAAAACAAGTGTCTTGATGGAAGTTTTCATGATCACTCTTTAACAGCAGTATCAGACACAGGTTGAAAGGCAGACATCAGAAGCCACAGAATGAAGCATGGTGGTGAACGTCAGGGGCTGGCACAGCTTGGGAGTCAAGGTTGGAACGATGTTGTGTTCTAAGTGCTTTTCGAAACACCAAAATTAGGATCGAACATTTCCATCATATTTCACTCGAATAATGCATCCTGGCGTTCACTGAATACCAAAAAAAAAGCTTAAAAGAAAAGTGTACAGTATACAAACAAGAGGCATAATTCCTGCTCCCGTGAGGAGACAATTATATGCCCCGACCTCCGAAAGAATACAGCTGACGGCGCCTATTCGCTTAGCACAGATGTACACGCACAAAGCACACAAAATAAACAAATGTCTCGGTGTGTGTGTGTGTTTGTGTGTGTGTGTGTGTGTGTGTGTGTGTGTGTGTGTGTGTGTGTCTGTCTGTGTGTGTGTGTGTTGAAAAATCTTAGCTACCGGATTACTATCACAAATTCACCCCCATTTTACCTCCCCCCAGTACCCAGCTGATTTTGATTTTAACGTGTACTCAAAATCCATCCCTCATGCACATGGATCTGTGCCTCGAGCGCGCGCGCGCGCGCGCGCGCGCGCGCGCGCGTGTGTGTGTGTGTGTGTGTGTGTGTGTGTGTGTGTGTGTGTGTGTTTTATGTGTGTGTGTATGTGTGCGCGCGCGCGCGTGAGAGAGAGAGAGAGAGAGAGAGAGAGGAGAGAGAGAGAAATCTGACCTGCCTGAAAATTATGGGGTCAGCCCTATGTTCCCTAGCCCTATGTTCCCTAGCCCTATGTTCCCTAGCCCTATGTTCCCTAGCCCTATGTTCCCTAGCCCTATGTTCCCTAGCCCTATGTTCCCTAGCTCTATGTTCCCTAGCTCTATGTTCCCTAGCCCTATGTTCCCTAGCTCTATGTTCCCTAGCTCTATGTTCCCTAGCCCTATGTTCCCTAGCCCTATGTTCCCTAGCTCTATGTTCCCTAGCTCTATGTTCCCTAGCCCTATGTTCCCTAGCCCTATGTTCCCTAGCTCTATGTTCCCTAGCCCTATGTTCCCTAGCCCTATGTTCCCTAGCTCTATGTTCCCTAGCCCTATGTTCCCTAGCTCTATGTTTCCCTAGCTCTATGTTCCCTAGCCCTATGTTCCCTAGCTCTATGTTCCCTCAATTCAAGTTACACGATGACCAAAGGTCCATCGGAGTGACCAGTGATCAAGCAATGGTCAGAATGACCTGTGGTCAAGCAATGGTTAAACTGACCAGACTGAACGATGGTTCTCAGTACTGAAAGAGCTGTCTGACGGGTAGAGAGGCAGACGGTGACAAGGTTTCCAGTGATTGTTTTTTCGTTTAAATTGGATACAAAACAATTGTGACGGCTTCTGTAAGATCTTTTCTTCTCATCTCGGTCTTGGTTTTACGTCACCGTCTTTTCTTCTCATCTCGGTCTTGGTTTTACGTCACCGCACCCACATCCCTTTTTTAAACCCCCTGCAAAGTGTAGTTCGCTTGTCTGCTGACCATGGCTTTTTTGATACAAGGAGACAGAGGAGGAATGTTACTAGCATACAGGAACTTTCGGTACCACAGGCACCAAGCAAGTGGGGACAACATCCATTGGCGCTGTTGGAGACAACGCTGCCGTGCTAAGGTCAAAAAACCAATATCTTTGATGTGGCAGAAGAGAACCCACGTATTTTCGTTCTGGAGTTTCAGGATCATAACCACCCCGATGATTCAGATATGATCAACAGATCCAGAATGCGGGCACGTTTGGTTGAGCAGTGTCTTGAAGACTCTACACGGCCATGTCGCCGGACCTACAATGTTGAAGTCGTTCGACTACGCAGACAAGCCCAGGGCGGTGGAGAGACAGACCCGAGTTGCCCCCCTTCGAGAGCTTCAGGTCTTCCATGCAAAGAGCTCGGGCAGCATCTTTGCCAGCCATTCCGAGAACAGTGGATGCTGTCCAGATTCAAGGAGAGTGGGCACAAACCTGGACTGACGAGAGGTTCTTGTTACACGCCGATAATCAGTGGGGAGTTCTTGTTTTCGCAACTGATCAAAATTTAACTGTTTTACAACGTTGTTCTACGGTTTACATGGACGGAACTTTCAGAAGCTGCCCTCGTCCCTACCAACAGGTGTTTTCAATTTTGGGAAGACCCATGGATTTGTTGTTCCCTCTGATCCATGTTTTAATAGAGCAGAAAAAAACGGTTGGACATTACCGCCAGGTTTTCCAAGCAGTTAAAACAGCAGTGAGACGTGTGAGCCATCACCGCTTCCGCCCAGAGCGAGTGATATGTGACTTTGAGCAAGCGCTCAAGATTGCAATAGAAACGGAATTCCCTGAGGCCAATATCGGAGGGTGCTACTTCCATTTCAATCAGTCTCTCTGGAGGCGCATCCAGCACTTGGGTCTAGCTGGACCATACCGAGCCGATGACCGTTTTGCACAAACCATAAAGAAGTCATGGCGCTCGGGTACTTACCCGTGGCCCTTGTGCAGCTTAATTTCCAAGCTCTGGTGAACCAACGCGGGACACGGCGACTCATCGACCAGCACCCTGAACTTGAGGAGTTCTTGGAGTACGTGAGAAACACCTACATCAGGCCTGGCTGTCCATTCCCTCCCGTTGTGTGGAACGTATTTCATCGTGATATGGATCAAAGGACAAACAACCACGTTGAATGTATGTATGTCTCTCTCTCTCTCTCTCTCTCTCTCTCTCTCTCTCTCTCTCTCTCTCTCTCTCTATTCTTTTTATATATGATTTTTTTATATATGATTGTACACATTTGTAATTTGTTTATATGCTCTATTTTGTGTATTTGTATTTTGTTCTATGTGTTTTTGTTTTTTTGTACTCCCAGTTTTATAAAAACAGGGAGTACTTTGCGATGGGGACGAGAAAAAATGTCTGTCTGTGTGTGTGTGTGTGTGTGTGTGTGTATGTGTGTGTGTGAAACAAAAAATGATCTCCATGTTGCCCAGGCAAAACTACTGGCCCGATCGATTTGAAATTTTAATCACGTGTTCCCATAACATCGTGGATGATGCCCATCTCCATTAAATTTTTTCATGATGTGCGCGCGCGCGCGCGCGCGCGCATTTTCTACAAAACACTTAATTGGCGATAGCTCCAAAACGGCTGAACTGAATTGAATGAAATTTTCGCCTGTCTGTAGTCTGACGTCAACCCCTACTACCAACTAATAGTATTGGGTTGATAGTACGCATGCGCACCTACACACGCATGCGCAACTAAGCCTTGATTAAAAAATGATTCAAACTGGGAGTACATTTAATGGCTTGCCATCTTGTTTTTAATTGTTATTATTTTTATTTCAGAGCTCAGAGTTATTTTCTGAAAAAAAGAAAAAAACATAACTTATTTTTCTGAAAAAAACCCACATAAGTTCTTTTTCTGGACAAAAACAACATAACAGGGAGTCCATACTTTCCTCACCTGTCTTTCTAAACTATTTCACTTTTGTTTGTGTATTTGTCACCTGACGAAGAATTTAATCGAACAATCACTTTGTTTTCTGTTGGTTTAAATTCAAAAAGTGTCTGTATTTTCTGTGGTTTGTTTCTTTATTATTATCAGAGGAACTTGCAGTCGGATTGTTACACAGTTTTGCCTAGTGTTCAAGCAAATGTCAGTTTGAGCTCTGTGTAAAACTGCCCAGTTTTTTGTGCCTGTCATTCCTCTATTGCATAAAGACAGATATAATGTGTTTATTTTTTTCAAGCGTTGATGTCGTTTTTTTCATTGCTCTTCATTGTTTATAAAGTGTCTATGTTCTGTTTCCAGCGTTCCACCGCACGCTCAATGCTGCGGTGCAGATCAGGCACCCCAACATTTGGCTGTTCATCCGCCATTTGAAGGACAGCCAAACACACTGCCGAAGCGACTATCGCGAGGGCTGCGAATGGGGACGCTCCCCCAAGGCGTCGGCGGAAGTGGAGGATCCTTGAGCAGCGACTTGTCAGGTTGAAAACTCAGTACAACAATGGCGAAGAGATGTTGACGCATACTGGCGGGCGGTCAGCCACTGCGTGATGCAGCCTCTGTAAACTTTCTGATGATGGGACTTTTCATATGCTTTCATATGCTTCCACTGGAAAACAAGTCGGGAATCGTACTCAAAAGTTGCTTTTTATATCAATTATTTCATTTTGTTACTTCATTTGATTTTGATAATGTGGTAATGTACAAATGACAATTATATTTCTTTCTTTCTATCATTTCTTGCTTTACTCATTGTGGAAGTCAATGGGATGGACAAAACATTTGATTTAAAAGCGTTATCTCGCTTAAAACTGCAAGACTTGCGTGATATTGTAGCTGCTAAAAAGTTACTTTTTATGTCAATTATTTTATTTTGTTACTTCATTTGATTTTGATAAATGTGCTTATGTGCAAATGACAATTATTATTTCTTTCTATCATTTCTTGCTTTTTACTCATTGTGGAAGTCATTGGAAGGACAAAACATTTGATTTAAAAGCGTTATCTCGCGCTTAAAACTGCAAGACTTGGGTGATATTGTAGTTATATACTCCTTTATTTGTTTGTCTTTTTTTTTTCTGCCTGTATTTCTGTATGTATGTATGTCTGTCCATCCGTTTGCTTCTCTCTCTCTCTCTCTCTCTCTCTCTCTCTCTCTCTCTCTCTCTCTCTCTCTCTCTCTCTCATCTCTCTCTCTCTCACACGTCATTTTCATTATAAACTTACGCTTGACCACTGGTCAGTTAAACCATTGCTTGACCACAGGTCATTCTGACCATTGCTTGATCACTGGTCACTCCGATGGACCTTTGGTCATCGTGTAACTTGAATTGAGGGAACATAGAGCTAGGGAACATAGGGCTAGGGAACATAGAGCTAGGGAACATAGGGCTAGGGAACATAGGGCTAGGAACATAGAGCTAGGGAACATAGGGCTAGGGAACATAGGGCTAGGGAACATAGAGCTAGGGAACATAGAGGGGAACATAGGGCTAGGGAACATAGAGCTAGGGAACATAGAGCTAGGAACATAGGGCTAGGGAACATAGAGCTAGGGAACATAGGGATAGGGAACATAGGGCTAGGGAACATAGGGATAGGGAACATAGAGCTAGGGAACATAGGGCTAGGGAACATAGGCTAGGGACATAGGGCTAGGGAACATATAGGGGCTAGGGAACATAGGGATAGGGAACATAGAGCTAGGGAACATAGAGCTAGGGAACATAGGGCTAGGGAACATAGGGCTAGGGAACATAGAGCTAGGGAACATAGAGCTAGGGAACATAGAGCTAGGGAACATAGGGCTAGGGAACATAGGGCTAGGGAACATAGGGCTAGGGAACATAGAGCTAGGGAACATAGACATGGACCCAAAATTATCATATCACTTCTCTTCTCGGCACAAATTGTTCATTTTCCGTTTCCATTATCAGACATAAATCGTCTGTGCCTCGAGCGTGCGCGCGCGCGCGCGCGCGTGTGTGTATAAATGTCAGTCAGATAGCGACTCTCTCTCTCTCTCTCTCTCTCTCTCACACACACACACACACACACACACACACACACACACACACACACACACACACACGCGCGCGCGCGCGCGCGCGCGCGCGCGCGCGCGTGTGTGTATAAGTGTCAGTCAGATAGCGACTCTCACACAGACACACACACACACACACATACACACACACACACATTGTTTTGCTGGGGTAAAGCAAGGTGATGTTTGCAGTCCTGTGCTTTTTTCTATATCCATTAATGAGCTTACATTGAGGTTATCAATAATGACCTTTATGGTGGACGATTTCCAGAAGATGTCTTAGAATTATTTATCTTATTATTAGCAGATGATGTTGTTTTGGTTTCAGAAATGATAGCTGGCTTACAGCGTCAGCTAAATAATCTGAGCAGGACTGCCTCTTCATTAGAGTTGAAAGCGAACATGAATAAAAGCAACATCGTGGTGTTTCGAAAGGGAGGTTATTTGGCGGCGAGGGAAAGATGGATGTATAACGGAACTACTATACCTGTGCTGAATCTATATAAATATTTAGGGATCTATTTTTCTACACGCCTAAGTTTTACTTTGCCTGTAAAGATCTTGCATGCTGGCAAGGAATGCTTTGATATGTGTCTTGAAAAGACTGATTGCTTTGAATAACAATTCGCTTGAGCTATTTTTGAAAATATTTGATTCCCAAATACAGCCGGTTTTCATGTATGGGGCTGAAATTTGGGGTTTAGATAATTATGTTGTTCATTGCAAGGCAGTTCATTTATTTGCTTTGAAGAGGTGTCTAGGTCTTGACAGGCGTATTTCAAATGATTTGGTATATGAGGAGACCAGTAGATATCCACTGTTTATTTGTTCAGCCATTAGATGTGTTCGGTACTGGTTAAAGCTTTTACAAATGGAGCATTATAGATTGCCTCGTAAGTCTTATGAAATGTTGTTCGAATTAGATGTAAAGAGAAAAACAAACTGGGTTTCAAATATACGTCTGTTTCTGTGTAAGCATGGATTTGGTGATGTCTGGCTGTCTCAAGGTGTTGGAAATCAAAGCCAGTTTATTTCGTTTTTTTTTTTCCGACAAAGGCTGACTGACTGTAGATGGCAAATGTGGGAAGATCATATACAAAGTAGTGGACGCTATGATTTGTACAGAAATTATTCTAGTTTTCGTTGTACTCAGCCTTATTTGAAGTTTGATTTGGACACGCATCTGAAAAGATCAATTGCTAAATTCAGAGGTGGTGTTTTTTTGACATAAGGACTCATTACTTAAGATACAGACAACATAGACAACATGACTTGGTATGTCCACTGTGTATGCAAGGTGAGGAAAATGAAATACACTTTATGTTCCTTTGTCCAGCTTTAGAAGATATTCGTAAAAAAAATTATCCAACAGAAATATCATAGGCGCCCATGTATGTTTCGTTTACAGTTACTACTTAGCTCTAACAGTTATAAGGTTATTAGGAATTTAGGTATGTTTCTGTTTTAAGGCGTTTAAGATCAGAGAAATAATGACGTCTTACATAGTCTTGTATTTGTTGTTGTTTGTTGTTGTTGTTGTTGTGTTTTTTCTGATAAATCATGTGTTTCTTATATTTAAAAGTGAATGATTGTGCTCATTCCCCTTCAAATGGGCCAATGGCCTTACTGAGCAAAAATCTGAAGTCTGAACTCTCTCTCTCTCTCTCTCTCTCTCTCTCTCTCTCTCTCTCTCTCTCTCTCTCTCTCTCTCTCTCTCTCTCAGCACTAAGGAGCACTCAGGGGTTTTCTATCAGAGGGGCTTCTTACGACGTTTTTTTTGTGTTATTGAAACTCCGGACTCGTGCATATTTTACCGTGATACATTCGGAGCTAGAACTGCTGATGTTTCAAGGACTTATCATCCAAAGGACTAGTTCTCCAATCCACAGGTAACAGAGAACAAAACTCAAATTCCAAAGAACAGAAAAGTGTGGAACATGCTATATGAAAGTCCAGACAGCCAACAATACCAAGCAACATAATATCGCGCGCGCGCGCGCGCGCGCGCACACACACACACACACACACACACACACACACACACACACACATTTACACGCATCCACGTACATATACGGAGAGAGAGGGAGAGAGAGGGAGGGAGAGAGAGAGAGAGAGAGAGAGAGAGAGAGAGAGACAGACAGACAGACCGAATGACACACAGACACACACAGACAGACACGCAGACAGACAGAGACAAAGAGAAAGAGAGAGACAGACAGACAGACAGACGGACGGACGGACAGACAGATACGTGC
>JADBJO010008106.1:55000-62500 GCA_016801955.1 Conus betulinus | reverse complement strand
TACACAACACCCACGACAACGAAAAGGAATCATTGATTATGAAAATAAGTGATTGCTCGTTCATTTTAGTTGTCTTGAGTGTTGCGCATCTTGCCTGAAGATCTAAGAGGTCGAAACGCGTCGTGTTTTGTCTTGTGATTCGTTTGTCTACGTCTTTGGGCAGAGCCTTATACATTATTTTTCAATTTTTTTTTCTGAGCTGTAGACAACAAAGACAACGTTTATCTGTAGAAGAGTCCTCTGTGTGTTTGTGTGATACCGTTATCTATACAAAACGCATTCTATGTGTCTGTTTTTGTGACAACGTTTTATTTCTGCGAAACGCGTTCTGTGTTTGTTTGTGTGATAACGTTTACCTGTATAAAACGCGTTCACTGTGTCTGTGTCACAACATTTATCTGTACAAAACATTTTCTGTGTGTCTGTGCGCGTGTGACGTTTTATCTGTAGAAAAACGTTTTGTCTGTTCGTATGACAACGTTTATCTATATGAAAAACATTTGTCTGTCTGTTGTATGACAACGTTTATCTACACGGAAAGTTCTGTCTGTCTGTTGGTATGACAACGTTTACCAATAGAAAAACGTGTTCTGTGTTCTCTTTGTGTCTCTCCGTCCTCTTGCACCTGTATAAAACCCCATGTTTCATTCCATTTTCTCCAGCTTTGGTATGGGGTGACTCATGAGTTCAACTTTGGTATGGGGTGACTCGTTAGCTTAACATTGGTATGGGGTGACTCATTAATTCATCTTTGGTATGGGGTGACTCGTTAGCTCAACTTTGATATGGGGTCATTCATTAGTTCAACTTTGGTATGGGGTGACTCGGTAGCTCAACGTTGGTATGGGGTGACTCATTAGCTCAATTTTGGTATGGGGTGACTCGTTAGCTCAACATTGATATGGGGCGACTCGTTAGCTCAACTGTGGTATGGGGTGACTCGTTACCTCAACTTTGGTATGGGGTGACTCGTTACCTCAACTTTGGTATGGGGTGACTCGTTAGCTCAACATTGGTATCGTTAGCATACTGACAAGAACAGAAGGGCATATTTTTTGTGTGTGCTAGACGGTCGCATCTGTCACATTTCGTCGCTACAACATGGCGAAACGGAGCAGTCCGGGGATTCGAAGCGGGCCTAAGTGAAACGGGGCAACGGGAGGGGGATGGGATGGGTGGTGGTGGTCCCAATGAATGGAAAGAGGATAAGGCGGGTGGGTGGTGAGAGAAAGGGGAAGAGTGAGAAGGGGTAAGAGGTGCAAGGGGTAACCTTCTTTATATTGAAAATAAAGTGGATTTGAAATGGATGGAAGCTTAATCAGAGAATACAGTGTTCAAATTGTGGATCATCTCTGTGTTGATCATGCATATCCATTGATAAATGTCTGTCCGGCGAATCTATTCGCGAAATTCTGTAATTGTCTGCGCTCTAAGGCAGTTAGCGTGTGCGTGCGTGTATGTATCAGTGAGTCTCCAAAACTATTGAAGCGGGAGATACCATAGACAGGAATTAGACAGGAAACGTGGCAGCGGGTCATTTCGACTATGGGGTCAAGGTCACGACAGATGATGATGGGCAAGCTGTTCATGTTAACAAGATGTTCACTCTTACCTCACAAATGCCAGGGCACTTTGCCAACGTAGAGCAGTGAGGACCAGGACTGTTTGAAGAGAGTTGAAGTGATAGAGAACGACGTAAACTCTCAAAAAAAAAGACTGACAGATGACAATTCAAAAAAAGACTTATAACCGAGTCAGGTAAACGCTGAAAATAAGACAGATAGACGACGGTCGAAAAACATGACTGATCTTCAAAGTAAAGACAGACAAATGACACCAGAAAATATGAACATATGCTTGAATCAGATGGGAATCAGGAGAAAACACACACACACACACACACACACACACACACACACACACACACACACACACACACACACACACACACATATGGATGACATAAAAAGGCACATTCTTTGATGCTCAGTTTACTTGTAATTTCGAGAAACGTCTAATCACCGGAATGCTCAATCCTGTGGTGATGAGAGTAGTCGTCACCAACAAATTACTTCAAAAGCTTCAGATAAAATAACTCGTTTTTGTTTATTTCACTGTTTTCTAAACGACTGGAATAGAGGAACTAATAACAGATACCATTCAATGCACAGACTCACACCGACAATTAAACAGACAACCAATGTTGCCGTGCTGAAAGTTGTGTTTTCCTTGAGAGAGAGAGAGAGAGAGAGAGAGAGAGAGAGAGAGAGAGAGAGAGAGAGAGAGAGAGAGAGAGAGAGAGATTTGAAACACACACATGATGAAAACAATAACACGCAGCAAGCCAACGTCAACACATGATGTAAAGGTTACAACAGAAGATTCCAGAGCAAAGAATGGTAACAAAAGAAAAGAAAGAAAAACATTCTGATTTTATTGTTATTTGGATTTGTGCCTGTTTTACATTATATAAATGATTGTTTATAGTTCATGGCTCAACTGTCCTGCTTTTCGCTTTGCATTTTTTTTTTTGTGTTCATTTTTATAGTCGCTGGACCTTTTAGCTCTTGAAGCCTGTTCGTCACAGAATATGTAAAAAGCACAAACAGAAAATGAACAAGAAGGCAAAATAAGTTTTTAAACAATCAAAAAATACTTACGAAGCATTAAAAAATTATGCACTCCAGATGTCGGTACTATTTATTATACTTATTGTATGCCTATTTACATAAAAAATTAAATCAGTTAAACATACTGACTGTCTATCATATTGGTATCTATTAGATAGCTATCTGTGCATATATACATAATCCTCCTTCCTCCCACTCCCCACGTGGATACAGTGAGGGTCTGTCAAAATAAACTGCACACCCACCTTCTAGTTATTGTGTGATAGTAAATTCCGGTTTCCGTCTTTCTCTCTGACACTGCTTTTTAACCTTCATTTACTGTCGTCCAACAGTGTTTGTGACCAATTCACCTCTCTTCAGCTGGTAAGTTTGCACACTTCTTTCTCTCGATACAACAGCAACACGTGAGCTTTTCTGCTGTAATCCCCATACTGGTCAGGAATTTGTACATGTTACAGGTCATTCAGGAAATCACTTATTTCCTGGTCACTTTGGGCAATACATGTATTCGCGACATTCAGCTGGCAGTGCGTGAAATGCCTCTATAGGCTATTTCAGCGCGATGCGTGCTTACACGTTGGTCAGTTTTACGTTGATAGTCGGTCAATAGACCGGCAATCAAAAGAAATAAGTTTGACAAGTTGTTACATCACTAATACCTAGCACAAAGAGAAAAGTTGTGCTGCGATGAAGCTCAACATACAATTCTTTAAGAATGAGGGGAGAATTTAAAAACAGCTAGGCTTTGTGGCACTACTCCTGAAAGAAATTTGCTTTTAGACTTTCATCAGTCTAAAAAAAACAGTTGCAAGCAAAAAAAAGGGATTCAGCCAATAACACACACACACACACACACACACACACACACACACACACACACACACACACACACACACACACACATTTACTCATTCTCTCTCTCTCTGTCCCTCTCTCTGTCTCTCTCTGTCTCTCTGTCTCTGTCTCTCTCTCTCTTTTTCTCTCTCTCTCTCAAAAGATATACATACCTACAAAGAATGGAAATAACCATGAAGTGTAGGCTATATCACTTAACCGGCTGATGCAAATTTCACAATATGATTAACATTACAAGAACATAATCACCAACATCACCACAGCTGACATGTTTCCAGATCTTTAGTTGACGATCCGTTCTAAAGAGTTTGTATTATCTCCATTGTTCTGAGTTCCGGCATTAAACAGGAAATCCGTCATGCCCAGCCGTTGACAGTGCCGGCGTTAACACGGAAACCAGTCATGCCCAGCTGTTCACAGTGCCGGCATTAACACAGGAAACCAGTCATGCCCAGCCGTTGACAGTGCCGGCATTAACACAGGAAACCAGTCATGCCCAGCCGTTCACAGTGCCGGCATTAACACCGGAAACCAGTTAGGCCCAGCCGTTCACAGTGCCGGCATTAACACAGGAAATCCGTCATGCTCAGCCGTTGACAGTGCCGGCATTAACACAGGAAACCAGTTAGGCCCAGCCGTTCACAGTGCCGGCATTAACACAGGAAATCCGTCATGCTCAGCCGTTGACAGTGCCGGCATTAACACAGGAAATCCGTCATGCCCCAGCCGTTGACAGTGCTGGCATCAACACAGGAAATCCGTCATGCCCAGCCGTTGACAGTGCTGGCATCAACACAGGAAACCAGTCATGCCCAGCCGTTGACAGTGCTGGCATTAACACAGGAAATCAGTCATGCCCAGCCGACTTATGTAACGGACCACTCACGTCCGCGGCAAATTCCTAAGTTTTGTAACTCGTCGAAGTCTTAATCAAAAATATTTCTTCATGCCTTCATTATTTTTCTAAAGCACAAGCACAGAGTTTTCAAAATCACTCGAACTTACGCTTTCTGTACATGAGAGAGACAGAGAGAGAGAGAGAGAGAGAGACAGAGTGACAGAGACAGACAGACAGACAGAGACAAACAGACAGACAGACAGACAGACAGAGACAAACAGACAGACAGTCTGTACATGAGAGAGACAGAGACAGAGAGAGAGAGACAGAGTGACAGAGACAGACAGACAGACAGAGACAAACAGACAGACAGACAGACAGAGACAAACAGACAGACAGGGATAGACAGACAGAGAGAGAGAGACAAACAGACAGACAGAGAGAGAGAGAGAGAGAGAGAGAGAGAGAGAGAGAGAGAGAGAGAGAGAGAGAGAGAGAGAGAGAGGGGTGGAATGGTGTTGGGTAAGGGAGAGATTTGAAATAATGTGCAGTGTCTTTACAGATTGCCTTCTTTGCAGTTCCTGTCTGGTATGTGTACGCTATACGTTGTGATGGCATGTGTACAATATACTTTGTGATGGTATGTGTACGGTATACGTTGTGATGGTATGTGTACGCTATACTTTGTGATGGTATATGTACGCTATACTTTGTGATGGTATGTGTACGCTATACTTTGACGAACTTTTTGTTGTCATTGACGGACTTTTTGTTGTCATGGACGGACTTTTTGTTCATTGACGGACTTTTTGTTGTCATGGACGGCCTTTTCGTCGTCGTCTCTGACGGCCTTTTTGTTGTCAAAAAAACGGCTTTTTTGTTGTCATGAACGGACTTTTTGTTGTCATGAACAGACTTTTTGTTGTCATGAACGGCTTTTTTGTTGTCATGAAATGCTTTTTTGTGTTGTCATGAACGGCCTTTTTGTTGTCATTGAAGGACTTTTGTTGTCATGGACGGACTTTTTGTTGTCATGGACGGACTTTTCGTTGTCATGAACGGCCTTTTTGTTGTCATGAACGGACTTTTTGTTGTCATGAACGGCTTTTTTGTTGTCATGAACAGACTTTTGTTGTCATGATCGGACTTTTGTTGTCATTTACGGACTTTTTGTTGTCATGGAGGGACTTTTTTGTTGTCATGTACGGACTTTTTGTTGTCATGGACGAACTTCCTTTTCTGCATAGTTTGGCTAGGTCCATTTGGTCCGCTGCCTGACTCACATTGAAACACATACAGACACAGACAGACAGACAGACAGACAGACAGACAGACAGACACACACACACACACACACACACACACACACACACACACACACACACACACACACACACACACACACACGCACACATACATACGCACACACACGCACGTACGGACACTCAAACAAACACACACATACATTCTCATACCCACATGCACACACACACACACACACACACACACACACACACACACACACACACACACACACACACACACACACGCGCGCGCGCGCGCACACACACACACTCACACTCAAAACCACACACACACACACACACACACACACACACACACACACACACACTCATAAATGTCAAACTAATTTTCATCATGTCAGAACAAACATGGCTGCTAAAATTAGGAAGGTAGGGTCGATGGAGTCGCGACAAGATCTTTCAAGGTGTAGCCGTTAATGGGTAGTGGAGGTGGAGTTGGGGTAGATCTCTCACAGTGTAGCCGTTAATGGGTAGTGGGGGTGGAGGTGGGGTGGATCTATCACGGTGTAGTTGTAAATGGGTAGTGGGGGTGGAGGTGGGGGGGGATCTCTCACGGTGCAGTTGTAAATGGGTAGTGGGGGTGGAGGTGGTGTGGGTATCTCACATTGTGGCCGTAAATGGATAGTGGAGGTGGAGGTGGGGTGGCCGGAGGAAAAGAAGCGGGAGAAGGAGGGGGTGGGGCAGACGTGGGTGGGGGGGGATTTGATTACTGAAGATGAAAAAACAAAAAAGAAAATAAACAAAATAACAAACAACAAAGAAGCAGGAAGCGTCATTCCTTAAGTCACCAGTGATATATGATTTAGATGTATTTGTAAAGTAAATATGATTTAGATATGTACAGGAAGAGAAGAACAGACTGACGACAATGTGCACAATCGGTCAGAAGAGTGTCTACTTTCAAAGATGGTTCACTGTAAGGCATGTGTGCTCGTTCTCTCAATGCCACATCAAACTGTTAGAAGACAACACTAAACGGTTCAGTCATTTGGGGGGGGGGGGGGGGGGGATTGGAAAACTTAAGCACGTCACCAGAACTCGTGTTTATTTTTTTTAACTTAGGTGAGAATATTGAAAAGAAATCTCTTTAATTTATTTTCGTCATGCTTTTGCAGTGTGTAACACCTGAACTTAAAACAAAACTGAGTTATACCAAACAACATCAGTCCTTGATATTTGGATGCGGTTACTCAGCACTGAAGAAATCCAATAGCGAGGAAGGCGCCTGTTGGTGTGACACGTATTGTGCACCAGAAGAAAGCCCAGGCCTCTGCGTGCTGTGACAGGAGAGTGGCGAAAGGCAACAGAAACAACTCCATTGCAGCGGAAGTGTCATGAACAAGAGGGAAGTCACTTTTACGAGAATCACGCATAGCAAGGTTTATTATGTTTTCTTCAGCGTTAAGGGTTAGTGTTAGAATTTGTTTAGATTGAAGTCATATTGGTTTTAGGATTTGGGCGGGGGTTAGCATTCGGAAGATGCGGAGAAGATACAATTTTATACGTTTACTGATTGTTGCCACAAGGATGTCCGTTTTTCTGTACTGGTGAAGCCGTTGAGGACAGAAGCGTGACGCTGTTGTAGGACCGTCCCCTTCACCATTCCACCACCACAGGGGACGCGGAGGAATCTCACTGTGGTGCCTGCAACAGAGGGCAAAGCAATGAACCAGACACGATCCACAAACCACGATACTTTAGAACAATGAACCAGACACGATCCACAAACCACGATACTTTAGAACAATGAACCAGACACGATCAACAAACCACGATACTTTAGAACAGAAAACATTGAGATTTTAAACATACCAAAGAATTATATCTCCCAACTTGTCATGATAAAGACTTT
>JADBJO010008106.1:35000-50000 GCA_016801955.1 Conus betulinus | reverse complement strand
CTATCCAGGCAGTCCACCAGGCCATACAACAGGCCCCGAAATGCCTCTATCCAGGTAGACCACCAGGCCATACAACAGGCCCCGAAATGCCTCTATCCAGGTAGACCACCAGGCCATACAACAGGCCCCGAAATGCCTCTATCCATGTAGACCACCAGGCCATACAACAGGCCCGAAATGCCTCTATCCTGGCAGTCCACCAGGCCATACAACAGGCCCCGAAATGCCTCTATCCAGGCAGACCACCAGCCCATACAATAGGCCCCGAAATGCCTCTATCCTGGCAGTCCACCAGGCCATACAACAGGCCCCGAAATGCCTCTATCCTGGCAGTCCACCAGGCCATACAACAGGCCCCGAAATGCCTCTATCCTGGCAGACCCACCAGGCCATACAACAGGCCACGAAATGCCACTATCCTGGCAGTCCAGGCCATTGAAGAAATGCCTCTATCCTTGCAGTCCACCAGACCATACAACAGGCCCCAAAATGCCTCTATCCTGGCAGTCCACCAGGCCATTCAAGAAATGCCTCTATCCTGGCAGTCCACCTGGCCACTGAAGAAGGGCAGAAACAGAAGTGACTGCTTAAAGACTGAAGTTTAAGGCTTCATGGCCTAATGGCCGTAGCAAGGGCACGGCACCATGGGAAGTGTAGTCCATCCTCTCGTTAGGCCGCCTTGACCTTCCCTGGACTTAATCAGGTACATATTTACAGCTGAACTGATGTTGGTGTTGGTAAAGATCATGATTTTATGATGACGATGACGATGACGATGACGATGTTGATGACGATGATGATGATGATGATGATGATGATGATGATGATGATGATGATGGTGATTGTGATGGTGACGATGATAATAATGATGATGATGATGATGATGATGAAATGATGATGATGATAATGGTGGTGGTGAAGGTGGGAAGTAGTGAGGCTGATGATGACTGATGACGGTAGCGGTGATGATTTTGATGATGATGGTGATGCTGCTTCCCACTTTTTCACAGGAAAAAAAATTCAAGGGTTTTTCAAGGGTTTCTAAAGGGGATATTTTAATTTTTAAGGGGCAAATTTAGCCGTACAATTGAAAAAAAAAAAAGAGTGAATATAACCTTACACATGTAATCCAGTCATGATGATAAGGTGATTACACTTCTGTAGTTTTTTCCACGCTCAATATCGTATACATACAAAAAATCAAAAATGAAGTCTTTATACAGAAATTGAGAAATCAGAAAAAGAAAACTTTCAATCTGCTTTCCAGACCAGTATCTGACATGAATTTCCAGCTGCTTCTGTTTCAAGTCCTTGTTCAATGATTCATCAAAACAGCATGACATATTCATTAATTTTCTACCGGCAGCTGCAGCCGAGGCCTCCTCTCTAGCACATTTCAGGAGGGAGCTCAGCAAACTTTACTTTTAAAATACAGCCACTGTATGTGCTGTCGTGTGGGAAGTGTGTGTGAATGGTTGGTGGGCTTGGACAAACCTAATGCTTGTTCTGGGCAGGATAGGGAGCATGGTAATCTCTTTTGAAAAGGCGAATGTGGGTAGCCTTCCTGCAGCTCCACACACCGTCCCCGTTTTTTTTTTTTTTTTTTTCCCCCCCCCCCCCCCCCCCCCCCCCCCCCCCCATTATTTCAAAACGGAGTGACTGATGGCGGAGAATGAAGCAAAATGTAGAAAGAGAGGGGTTAGTTACCGCCAAGGACATCGACAAACAAAGCACAGGACAAGACACAATGCAATTCGACCTCTGGGTCTTCAGCGAAAAAAAAAAAAATCGCATTTAACATTTAGGACAGTGCAAACAAAGAACGAAGACTGACGTATCTGTCCATGTGGTACTGGTAGGAAGAATGGCCACCAGACGGAAATGACAGAGGGGATTATGGGAGAGGAAAAGTGGGGGGGGGGGGGGGGGGGGGGGGGTGTGCGTGGGGGGAGGGGGGGGTGAAAATGATGGGGTTGTGTGGCTGGTTTAGTGGGGTGGTGTGATATATTTGTGATGGTTGTGGTTAAGGTGGAGTGATAATAATGCTAAGTAAGGGGGGCAGGGGGGGGCCACCCCACCCCCCACCCCTTCCTGTGTGCAGCACACAGAACTTTACACACCTTATACCATCCAAGGTAACACATGACTTGTTTCCTGGCCAGATTTGGTAAACGAAAATCCACGTGGGAAAAAAAACGCACAAAATTACAGTACAAAACCAATGAGTAGCCCTGCACTATAAAGTCGGCCTCTCCACAGAGAGAACAGTAATTTCCGAATGAAAAATCTGATGTGGATACATAAGGTGATGTATCGTTGTCATCGTAATCATGGACAGTCTGTGTTGATGCGCACCTACGAAGCAAGTAGGTCCCGGCGTTTTGAGAACCATGTTGCAGCTAACTCTGAATCTCGCGCAGTCATTGACACGTGGCTGAACTGTTCTAAACAGAGATTCTGGACAGCTCAAACGGGAGAGAATCCAAGTCGCACGCATCAGACCAACGGTTCCAATCCCGAGCCACCAACGTAAACAGACGTTCTCGCTGGTCATTGTACATTTGTGTCGTTCTGGCGGTGCCTGTTCTGTAAGACAGATTCCCTCCCTCTCCCCCCCATCCCTTCCTTCCCGTCTCCCTCCTTCCTCCCCCTATCGCGCATCTTTCCTCCCCCCCCTATCGCGCATCTTCCCTCTCTCTTCGCCTTCATTTTGCTAAGATAGTTGTCCCCCCTTGGGTAATCTTGCCTAGCGTGTGGGCGGGGGTGTGCACGTGAAACACAGCTGTAACTAACTCCAACTCTTCCCCAAGGCGAAGAGCAGCGTAGTACCGACACTCAGCGCCGAGTCCTTGCTGAAGGGAGCGCTCACCATGGTTATTGGCGGCAATCAAAAACACGCTGCAAGCGTTATGGGCGGACAGCGCTGTGATGTTCTGCCGTCACTAGTGGAGATTGGACAGATGGGGCACTATGGAGGTTTAAGACGCTACGTTCTTGACGTCACGGAAGGAAATGGCGACTGTATGTGCCTGTTTTTTTTGTTTTGTTTTTTGTTTCGTTTTGTTTCGTTTTTCTTTTCTGCAGGATGCAGTTGTTTTCTCTCGCGCGCTGCCTTTGGTGCATATGTCCGTTGGATGATGGTGGTCTAAAAATGTGACACTGTTCGCAGCTCTTCACTGTCCTGCAGAAAAGATTCTGCCACTATTGTAACACAGCGTTTTCACTACTACTGATGCACGAGTGTGGGTGTGTTTCTTTTGAGAGAGAGAGAGAGAGAGAGAGAGAGAGAGAGAGAGAGAGAGAGAGAGAGAGAGGAGAGAGAGAGAGAGAGAGAGAGAGAGGCGTAGGCTTCAAATGGACTTCGATGATTCAACAGGATTAGAGTTAAATTTTATACCTGCCTCAGTATTTCTTGTTGCAATCTGGCAAATACAAAATAACAGGAAGACAATGAACATTGTGGCATTTGCATTTCTCGTATAATAGTTCGTTTTCATCAGCTATCCGTCTACAGATCACCGAGCAGAAAATAAACGCCCCCCCCCCACCCCACCCCTATGATCCATGAAGCGTTTTTTAGATAAAAGATAGGCAATGTTAAAAATTGATCTTGACCATAAAAACAAATGTCAGGAGGGGAGGTCACACAGACACTGAAAACGAGTGCCACACTCTCACATTTAGAACTTACGTTAGGAGGTACTGAATGTTCCAATGTTTGTCATTCATTGCTTGTTCAAAAGTTTACCCTATGAGACTTACAGAGAACGTTAATGTTTCTGATGGCGGTAGTTTCAAGAGTGTCCCCATGAATGAGTATGTGCGTACGTGCGTATGTGCGTGCTTGTGTGTTTGCGTGTGTATGGACGCACGCAGATACAGGCATGCATGCGTCTGTGTGATTGCACGCGTGACACACATTTGCGTTTGTTCTACAGTGTGTTCATGTGTTGCTCTACTTCGTGTTTCTTAATTCATATGTAATGACTATGGCATTAATATGTTAGTATATGGCAGTAATTTTAAAGTTGAAAAATGAATAAATAATACGTCCTTACAGACGAAGAGAGAAGGGGGAACAATTATCAAACACAAGATTCAAAACATTCAACATATCATTAGATTGCGCATGTACACATACACAGGACTGAACACACACACACACACACACACACACACACACACACACACACACACACACAATACACACACGAACGCACGCACGCAAGAACACACACACACACACACACACACACACACACACACACACACACACACACACACGCACGCACGCACACGCACAACACACACACACACGCTCACTACCGGGACATTTCCGACCAGGTATTAGAAAAAGAAAGACAACTCACTTTTCTTCCGATATCTTTGGCCTCACATTAATACCCTTTTTGCTGAAACCACAATCAGAAATTACATCAGGGTAAACGCTGTTGTGCATCAGATTTAAAATGCTCTCTCTCTCTCTCTCTCTCTCTCTCTCTCTCTCTCTCTCTCTCTCTCTCTCTCTTTTTTTTGTTCTTCACCCTTCACCCTCCCTTCCACCCTTTCACTCTCTCTCTCTCTTTCATCCCTCCTGCCCCCCCCCTCCTTTCTTAATGTGCGTATACAAACCTGCACGCGCGTGTGTGTTTCTGTGTGTGTGTGTGTGTGTGTGTGTGTGTGTGTGTGTGTGTGTGTGTGTGTTGTGTGTGTGTGTGTGTGTGTGTGTGTGTGTGTGTGTGTGTGTGTGTGCGCGCGCACGCATGTGTGTGTGTGTGTGTGTGTGAGAGAGAACGCGCGCGCGCATCTGAATGTGTAAGTTCTTTCTATCTGTATTTACTCCAAAATGTATTCACTGACTCACATTTTCAAACACACCCTTATTCATTTATTCAAAAAGACTAACTTTTCTGATATACTCAAAAATTATGGCAAAACATAATTAGAGAAGACGTCGTCCTTAAATTCTAGCACGCGAAAACAATACTTATCTTGTTTGAATGTGTGATGAAGCAAACCGTGAGGTAAAAGAAATTATGAAAGCGACGACATTTGTTAAAACTCAAAGATCGCACATCACCTGATGAGAACTGACACCCTCGTACAGACAGGAGTGGCACAACGGAGGGTTCTGTCTCCCTTTGCGTACGTTTTCCTCCCAACTGGTATCAACGCTTGAATTTTGTCTTTGTCTGCCTGTCTGTCCCCTAAGCAAAAGACCATCAGTCGGACCAACCACGCCAAGTGTAATGGGATAACTAAGAAGAAAAGAGAACATCCACGCCAGCCACAACGTTGTCTTCCTGGCCTGACCGACGCCCTGTCCATCTTGCAGGCCCTTCAGTCGAACAGAGATCCAGAGCTCAACGCTCTGTCCTCATCTCTCGCCTCCCTCTGCAAAAGTCACACAGTCGCCCTGCAGTGGATTCCTCCCCCCACTGCAACGTGCTCGGCAATGAGACTGCTGACTCCCTGGCAAAGGGGGGGGGGGGGGCACTACAAAGGGAGCAGATGGACAGATCTACCAGCTACCCTGAATCCAGGACCATCATCAAGGCCATGCTGCAGAGCAAGTGGAAGCAGCAGCATCCACGCCACAACAGAGCAGACCCGTACCACCTGCTGACTCGACGAGAGCAGGTAGTCATCTTCAGGCTCAGGACAGGCCACAACCACCTGAAACACCACCTATTCTTCACACTCCGCATCGGCAACACAGAGCAGTGCCCCTGCAGAACAGGCAGCCAGACAACAGAACATCTGCTGCAGTCCTGCCCGCTCCACCAAGCGCTTCGAGAGAAAACCTGGCCCGACCCAATACCAGTGGCCCGGAAGCTCTATGGAGGACTGGAGGACCTGCGACGTACTGCCACCTTTGTCGAGGAGACGGGGGAATCCATCTGAAGAAATGACGAACGAGACAAACAAGTTTACACAACGGGCTGCCTACCTGGGTAGTGCCGACTGAAGAGCTGCCAGCTGGCGCTTAATTCAGTCGTTTCCCGTGTTCCAGTCAGTCAATATCGTTCAATATCGTTCACTCAGTTTCCTTACTTCCTCCATTCTTTCAATCTCTCGCGCAGGGTGCATGCTATGTGTAACCTGTTATCCATACCAACGACCAAACTGGCCTTCCCTTCCGAAAAGTTGGTGATGCGTTTTAAAGGGCCAGGATTTACGCTGGGCAGACAGCAGACCCCCAGCTGGATACTGTTTCATGAGTGGCTAGTCAATACACCTGTGGTGTCACTCCGTCTGTCCATGTGGAGGCATCTGGTTCTCAACAGGGTGAATCGCAGTCTTATCAGCTACCAATCACAAGGGCGTTTGCAGAATTCGGCGAATCCTGTAGCTCGACAACAATGTGTCAGTGAAAGAGACAGAGACGAGAGTACTGTGGCGACATTCACTCTCTACTACTCTGTACACCAACCTATACACCCACTACACCACTCCACATCACACCGCACCACTCCACACTACAACCATACAACAGTACACCTCACCACACTATACTACAATTTGACATAACTTACCACACCCCTCTCTACTAAACCACTCCACACCACATCGCTTCACTCCATACCACACCATAGCGCAGTGTTCCACCTCTCACCACGCCACACTACAACTCTGCACGGCATACCTTTCCACTTTCCATCACACCTCACCCCACCCACCTTCAGCACACCTTACAGCTGCGCTACACATCACATCCCATTCCACCACCCACTCACATCACCACACCCCTCCACACCATACCACCTCATCACACACCACACCCCTCCACACCATACCACCTCACATCACCACCCCCCCCTCCACACCATACCACCTCACATCACACAACCCCTCCACACCATACCACCTCATATCACCACACCCCTCCATACCACACCACCTCACATCACCACACACCCCTCCACACCATACCATCTCACATCACCACACCCCTCCACACCATACCACCTCACATCACCATACCTCTCCACACCATACCACCTCACATCACCACACCCCTCCACACCATACCATCTCACATCACCACACCCCTCCACACTATACCACCTCATATCACCACACACCCCTCCACACCATACCACCTCACATCACCACACCCCACCACACCATACCACCTCACATCACCACACCTCTCCACACCATACCACCTCACATCACCACACCCCTCCACACCATACCACCTCACATCACCACACCTCTCCACACCATACCACCTCACATCACCACACCCCTCCACACCATACCACCTCACATCACCACACCCCTCCACACCCATACCATCTCACATCACCACACCCCTCCATACCACACCATGCCTGACCGTTCCAAACCACACCCGACCACACCACATTCTACGTCATCACACCTCTCCACACCATACCATACCCAAAAAATCATTCCACTAAATGACACTATGCCATAATATACAGCTCCAGACCACACACCACCCATCCACCACACCCTACCACACCACACCACACCACACCACACACACACCACACCACACCATACCACATCACATAACACAACACCGCACTACACCATACCACATCACATCACACCCCACTCCACCCCACCACACTACACAACACCACACCCTACCACACCATACCACACTACATCACACCCTATACCACAACACTTCACATCATACCACAACACTTCACATCACACCATACCACCCCACACACCACCCCACACAACACCACTCCACACTACACCACACCACATCACACCATACCACACCATACCACACCACACCACACTACACCACACCACATCACACCATACTACACCACACACACACACACATCACACCATACCACACTACACCACATCACACCATACCACACTACACCACACCACATCACACCATACCACACTACACACCACATCACACACCACACTACACCACCCCACACAACACCACTCCACACTACACCACACCACACCACCACATCACACCATACCACACACACACCACACACAACACCACACTGCACCATATCACACCATACCACACCACACCACACACCACACCACACCATACCACACACAACACCACATCACACCATACCACACCACACCACACCACACCACACCACACCACACTACACCACACCACATCACACCATACCACACTACACCACACCACATCACACCATATACTACACTACACCACATCACACCATACCACACCACATCACACCATACCACACTACAACACACCACATCATACCATACCACACCACATCACACCATACCACACTACACCACACCACATCACACCATACTACACCACACCACATCACACCATACCACACCACATCACACCATACCACACTACACACACCACATCATCATACCATACCACACCACATCACACCATACCACACTGCACCACACACCACATCACACCATACCACACTACACCACACTACATCATACCACACTACACCACATCACACCATACCACACCACATTACACCATACCACACTACACCACATCACATCACACCATACCACACCACATCACACCATACCACACTACATCACACCACACCACACCACATCACACCATACCACACACACATCACACCATACCACACTACACCACATCACATCACACCATACCATACCACCACATCACACCATACCACACCACATCACACCATACCACACCACATCACACACCATATCACACCACATCACACCATACCACACCGGAGGTGTGCACTGACACTGTCCACAGGTTCTAGGCCACCATTTTCACCACACACACACCCTACCACACCACACCACACTGCACCACACAACATCACACTACACCACACCACATCCTACCGCACCACACCACACCGCACCACACCACATCATACCACACCGCACCACACCCTACCACATCACACCGCACCACACAACATCACACTACACCACACCACACCCTACCACACACCCTACCACACCACACCGCACCACACCACACCGCACCCACACAACACCGCACCACACCCTACCACACCCTACCACACCACACCACACCACACCACACCGCACCAGACCACACTACACCACACCCTACCACACCACACCACACTGCACCACCACATCACACTGCACAATACCACACCCTACCACACCCACACCACACCACACCGCACCACACCACATCACACTACACCACACCACACCCTACCACACCACACCACATCACACTACACCACACCACACACACCGCACCACACACACATCACAATACACTACACCACATCACACAAACCACATACCACACCACACCACACAGCATCGCAACACACCGCACACCATACCACACCACACCATACCGCACCGCACTACACCACACCACATCACACCAAACCACATACCACATCACACCATACCCCACCACACTATATTCCGCACTGCACCACACCACACCACACCACACCACAATGCACCACACCACACCACATACCACACCACACTTCACAGAGCACTGACCCTGTCCACAAATTCTTGGCCACCAGTGTTTCCACATCACACAACACCACATCACAGCACACACACACCATACCACATAGGGCAATTACCCTGTCCACAGCTTGTAGCCCACTGTCAAGACACCACATCACACCACACAACACCATACCACTAAACACCATACCACACCACACCACGCCACACCACACCACACCACACAGAGCACTGACTCTGTCCACAGCTTGTAGGCCACCACACTACACCACACCATACCACACACTACACACACACTACATCACACCATACTACACCACACCACACAGAGCACTGACCCTGTCCACAGCTTGTCTGCTAGCCATGTCAGCACACCACACCCTACCCCACCACACACACCACTCCATCCAACACCACTCCATACCACATCACACCACACAGAGCACAGACCCTCTCCACAGCGCATAGGACACCACACCACACTCCACCACACCACATCACACACACGCCATACCACACCACAACATACCACACCACGCCACACTACACCACATATAAAACCACACCACAGAGCACTGACTCTCCCACACCTTGTAGCCCACCACACCACACCACACCACACCACACACACCACACAACACCACGCCACACCACACCACACCACACCACACCACACAGAGCACTGACCCTGTCCACAGCTTGTAGGCCAACACATCATACCACACTTCACCCACGCCACGCCACACCACACCAAACCACACCACACCACACCACACAGGACACTGACCCTGCCCACAGCTTGTAGCCCACCCTGTCAACACACCACACTACACCCACGCCACACCACCCCACACCAACCCACCCCACACCACACCACAAAACACCACACAGAGCACTGACCCTGTCCACGGCTTGTAGCTCACCACAGTCAACACGCCACACTACACCACACCACACAACACACCACACCACACCACACCACACCACACAGAGCACTGACCCTGTCCACAGCTTGTAGCCCACCAGACAACACGCCACACTAAACCACACCACCACACCACACCACACCCAAACAACACCCACACCACACAGAGCACTAACCCTGCCCACAGCTTGTAGCCAACTACACTCAACACACCACACCACACCACACCACACAGAGCACTGGGACGCTGTCCACATCTCGTAGCCCACCACAGTCAAGACACCACACCACACCACACCACACCACACCACACAGAGCACTGACCCTGTCCACAGCTTGTAGCCCACCACAGTCAACACGCGCCATACCACACTACACACACCACACCAAACCACACCACACAGAGCACTGACGCTGTCCACAGCTTGTAGCCCACCACAGTCAACACACCACACCACACCACACCATACCATACCACACCACACACCACACAGAGCACTGACGCTGTTCACAGCTTGTAGCCCACCACAGTCAACACACCACACCACACCACACCACACAGAGCACTGACGCTGTTCACAGCTTGTAGCCCACCACAGTCACCACGCCACACCACACCACACCACACACACACACCACACCACACAGAGCACGACCCTGTCCACAGCTTATAGCCCACCACAGTCAACACGCCACACTACACCACGCCACCCCACCCCACCCCACCCACCACACACACCACACCACACCACACCACAAAACACCACAAAACACCACACAGAGCACTGACCCTGTCCACAGCTTGTAGCCCACCACAGTCAACACGCCACAGTACACCACGCCACCACACACACACACACACCACACACAACACCACACAGAGCACTGACCCTGTCCACAGCTTGTAGCCCACCACTGTCAACACGCCACACCACACCACAACACACCACACCACACCACACCACACAGAGCACTGACCCTGTCCACAGCTTGTAGCCCACCACAGTCAACACGCCACACTACACCACGCCACACCACACACACCACACCACACCGCACAGAGCACTGACCCTGTCCGCAGCTTATAGCCCACCACAGTCAACACACCACATCACAC
This sequence comes from Conus betulinus, assembly GCA_016801955.1. Taxonomy (NCBI): domain Eukaryota; kingdom Metazoa; phylum Mollusca; class Gastropoda; order Neogastropoda; family Conidae; genus Conus; species Conus betulinus. The sequence continues at coordinate 38,463 of JADBJO010008106.1, read as the reverse complement.
CACACCACACCACACACACCACACAGAGCACTGACCCTGACCACAGGTTGTAACCCACCACAGCACATCACATCACACCACACCACACCACACCACACAGAGCACTGACCCTGTCCACATTTGTAAACTACCACACCATACCATACACCACCACCACACACACCACACACACCACACCACACAGAGCTCTGACCCTGTCCACAGTTTGTAGCCCACCACACCACACCACACCACACCACACCACACAGAGCACTGACCCTGTCCACAGTTTGTAGCCCACCACACCACACCACACCACACACAGAGCACTGACCCTGTCCACAGTTTGTAGCCCACCACTGTCAAGACGCCGATCACTGTCAGCCCTGCCAGAGGTCCCAGCACCACGGCGATCGTCATGCCGCCACTCTCTCCAGCCTTCTGCGAACACAGCGACCAGTCAATCAATCGATCGATCAATCAGTCTATCGATTATCAATCAACCGATCGATCAATCAATTATTCAATCAACAGATCAATTAATCAATCAACCAACCAATTAATCAACTATTTCAATCAATCAGTTAATCAATCAATTACTCAACCAATCAGCCTGTCAATCACTTAATGAAGAATCAATTAGTTAATCACCAGCTGGTTAATCGATCGATCGATTTATCAATCAATCTATGAATAACCAACTAGTCAACCAATCAAAATCGATCTATCAATCAGACAATCGATTGATCAATAACGAAGTAGTCAATCAATCATTCAATAAGTCAATCAAATTCATGAACCAGCCACCTACAATTCACCAACCAGTCAATTCATGAACCCTCAGTCAAACAATCAGTTACTCAATCAATCAATCAATGAGTGAACTAACGAATCAATCAATGTACCTACCTACTAATAGAAAATATTTGTCACGTTATCTGTCTGTCAATAACATGTCGCTCATTGACCCAGTTCCTGGACAAGGCATCATAACATCCAGCATTAGACCAGTGATACAGGCACCTGAGATATCGGAGTCAATATCGGTAAACACAGCTGATCTTCTTGACGCTCATATTTTCCCTATGATTATTTTGTCGAATGTTCTAGTTAACCTTTTCCAGAGTGCACGTGCACTGATGAAACAAAACAAAACAAAAACAAAAATCGTCAGGTGCGGAGACCGAATCAGAATCGATTACAAGGGCCCAGAGTGCGAGTCCTAAAGAAGGGGAAACTACAGCGAGGTGAATCGGGGGGAAAGAAGAATTGTGAGGGCCGTACGTAGACGTTAATGTAACATGACAACACAGTGCAAAATGAAGAAGATGGTGGGAAAAAAAACGCTCACACACACACACACACACACACACACACACACACACACACACACACACACACACACACACACACACACACACACTCCTAGATAAGACATCTTAATGCCGGAAAAGTCCGAACAGTTACAGACCTTAGAGGTGGTTGTCGGTGGAGTGCCAGTGGAAGTTGTCATAGGGGCTGTGGAAGTTGTCATGGGGGCTGTGGAAGTTGTCATGGGGGCTGTGGAAGCTGTCTTGGGGGCTGTGGAAGCTGTCATGGGGGCTGTGGAAGCTGTCATGGGGGCTGTTGTTTTGATCATAACGTCACACAGTTTGCCTGAAATGTAAAACAAGAACACGACAAAGTAGAAAGATGACCGCATTTCATCCGTTCATAAAGTATTGCTCAAATCGGTTTCAGCAGATTTTGCGGTCTTGTTGACAGACAGACAAATAAAAAGCAGACGGTGGTGAAAACATAACTTTTCTTGCAGAGGTAAAAATACGAGACGAATGATATCACATAATTTTGCGAAAAGACGTAAACTGAAAGTACTACTATTATTGAAAATAATACTTTACTAGCATCTCACATAACATCTCTAAAACTCAAAAACAAGATGCAAAGCATATAAACGTACTCCCAGTTTATCTTGAACACGCATGAGATATTCCATAAAGAGGAAAAACCGTTTGGGGCCATTACAGCCGTTAGTAACGGCTATTATAGTAAAATCGGCCATCATCTGTGACCCATAATGAACAGACTAACAAATTTTCAGAAAGATCGGCCAAGTGCTTTCTGTGATTTTCCATAATGAAGAAAACCGTATTGGGCCGTTACAGCCGTTTGTAACGGTTATAACGGTAAAATAAAACATAGGGCATCATCCATGACCCAAATAATAACAATACCTACAAATCCTAAGAAAGATCGGCCGAGTACTTTCTGAGATTTTCCATACAGAAGAAAAACAGTTGTGGGCCATTACAGCCGCTAGTAACGGCTACAACGGCAAAAGAAAACGTCGGACATCATCCATGACCCATTATGAACATACCTACAAATTTTCAGAAAGATCGACCGAGTACTTTCTGAGACATTCCATAAAAAACAAAAAACGTTATGGGCCGTTAAATCCGTTGATAACGGTTATAACGGTAAAATAAAACATTGGACGTCATCCGCGACCCATAACGAACATACCTACAAATTTTTAGAAAGAGCTGCCAAGTACTCTCTGAGATATTCCATAAATAAGAAAAATCGTTATGGGCCGTTATAGCCGTTCCTAACGGCTATAACGGTAAAATAAAACACAGGGCATCATCCGTCACCTATAATAAAAATACCTACAAATTTTAATTTTAAGAAAGATCGGCCGAGTACTTTCTGAGATATTCCATAAAGAAGAAAAACCGTTATGGGCCATTATAGCCGCTAGTACCGGCTATAACGGTAAAATAAAACATCGGACATCATCCATGACCCATAATGAACACACAAATTTTTCAGAGAGATCGGCCAAGTACTTTCTGGGATATTCCTTACAAAGAAAAACCGTTATGGGCCGTTATAGCCGTTAGTAAAGGCTATAACACTGACCTATAATGAACATACCTACACATTTTCAGAAAGATCGGCCCAGTAGTTTTGTCTGGAGCGAGTGGAACACATTTTGACCACGGACAGACAGACACGCAGACAGCATTTCTTCGTTCCCATTATAAAGTACTCCCTGTCCTGTAAGAACTGTGAGTACAAAAATACTGTGACAAGTCTTCTGAACACTGTTTCCTAGCCCTAAAACGAAATGATGCAACTTTTCATAAAGTAATATTGGACCTAAACGTAAGAGAAGAAAAATGCACTGCACGTAGTACAAGAAAAACTGCTCGGCCAGAGTCTTATTACATTCTCCAGTTGAACTCAAACCATATTAGATCATCACGATAATTGAAAATGCAACACGCAGATGTGCATACACACACGCTTACGCAATCGTGCGCACGCGCGCGCGCACACACACACACACACACACACACACACACACACACACACACACACACACACACACAAGCCCGCGCACGCATACTGTGCATACCCACGCTCGTACTCCACATACCCAAATATTCACGAGAGAGAGAGAGAGAGAGAGAGAGAG
>JADBJO010008106.1:27500-30000 GCA_016801955.1 Conus betulinus | reverse complement strand
TATGGTAAAAAGTTCAAAATGTAGACTACGGTAAAACTATGTTGAAAGTGTTTATGCTTCCATTCAAACTCCTTGAGAGGGTCAGTGATTCAGTTAACAAGTTAGCTTGCCTGGTATATTTTAGCAGCATCTAGGTGGGAGTATAATGCAAGTAAAGCATGATTTTTAGCTTGACTGCGAGAAAAGCATGATTTTTGCTTGTGATAGGATAACAGTACTCACTGGCTGTTGCTGGACCACCTGGCTAAGACAGCCAAGCAGTCAGTATCAGCAGAGGAGTTTGAGAGAGAGAGACTTGCCCCAACTGTGCTAATATTTTATAGGGGCTGTATTTCTACGGTGTTGTGTGGGAGTTATCCTCACCTCTGCAGAAAAACGTTTAACTGTAAATTAAGGCACTGAATTGCCAGTGTTGGCCTAAACATTGGAAGGAAAAGGTAAGTAAACATAATACATAGGTTTCCTGATGATTTTGGGAGAACAAAAAAAGTGAGTAGAAAGAAACAGTAGCTGAAAGTTGAAAATGATTATTAACAAAAGTCTCTGTTTTTTTTTTTTTTTGCCGCAGGGATTCTCCGTCAAAGTAGCTGTTCCCCTAAGTCCCCTATGCGGCAAAATAAAAAACATGGATTAGTGTCAGACAGTGGAAGTCTACAACTGGAAGAACATGAATGAAACAAACAGTGACTGACTGAGGTCTCAGGTTGAGAGGATTTGAGAGTGGAAGACTATAACTACTTGCTTGTGGCCCTGATGGGCAATGTTGGTTAATTGGAAGTAGTGTGGTCTGGTGGCCAACTTGAAAAAGATGTTTTTGCCTGGCCTTGCTGGCCCTAGCTGGGTAAGTCATTTGAAGGTCTTGTTGTCCCAGGTTGAAGCCTGTGGGGTTTGTGATATTGACGAAACAAAAAATGGTTGAAATATAGAACAACTGCAAACGGAAACTGCCTCCTAGCAAGAAGAAAGGTTGAATGCGGGAGACTGTGTCAGACCGTCAGTGAAAGTTGGAGTCAAGAAAGTTTTATCTGTATGACAGTGTGCATTCTCTCTCTTGTGTGTCTGTCACTGCAAGGGAACTCCACCCCCCCCCTTGTCAGCCCTCCCACTAAAAGTCTCCGGAGAGCCCTATCAACTCCACAAAGTGGACGATAATACTGAAATAGAATGTACTAGGCGGTTGTGGAAGAAAACTTCACAACCACTTAAACACCCTTCGATCACATTGGTATGTCTCGTTTATGTTTATAGTTAAGTTCAAATCAATATCTCTCCTGAGGAAAACATAGCCAACTCAGAAACATTCCAAAGACTTAATTTGACCCCCCCCCTCCTTCCCTTCCTCTGTTCCCTCCGCCCTACCCCTTGCCACCACCCCATTTTCCAGCTCCTCCACCACACCAATATCGCTCTTCTCCTGTTTCCGTTCTCCCACTCTTTAACACACACACACACACACACACACACACACACACACACACACACACACACACACGCGCGCGCGCGCGCGCGCGCACGCACACACCGTGGCGCGCGTTCAACTAGATAAGCGAGACAGACTTGTAGACATACAAATAACGTGCTTATCAAACCTGTGCACCACAGAAAAAGAGTCAAGAAACAGGCAGGCAGGCAGGGGGCGTCTTAACTATGCATGAGCCTGTGAAGACTACATCAGTGAAAGCCTGAACGAGTGGCAAGAGATACTGAACACCAAAGAGAAAGAACCAGACGGGGCTATTTAACTATTTGCGTGCTTCAAAACTTCGTAGAAAAATCACCCACGGCACAGCTCAGTTACAGCCCATTCAACGACTGAGGGTAGACATTTTGAAATCAATTCTTGGTCGGTTCGCCAACAACGACGACAAAGAAGTTACAAGACAAAACACGACGCGTTTCGATCTCCTACGTCTTCTTCAGGCAAGATACGCAACGTTCAGGACAATGAAAACGAAGAACGAGCAGTCACTCATCTCATATTCGGCGCAACGCCCATCTTGCTCGTTCGCGCCATCAGTATCAGCAGCCCAGAGGCAGCAGTCGTCATGAAGCAGCCCAGCAGAGGAGAGTGACTGCACCGCTGCCGAGTTATTCCCGGTGATTTTCAGCAGTGCCTGTTCTGGTTCAACATAGACACAGTCATTGCCGGTGATTTTCAGCAGTGCCTGTTCCGGTTCAACATAGACACAGTCATTGCCGGTGATTTTCAGCAGTGTGGGTTCTGATTCAACGTGGCCACAGTCATTACCGGTGATTTTCAGCAGTGCGGGTTCTGATTCAACGTGGGCACAGTCATTACCGGTGATTTTCAGCAGTTCTGTTCTGATTCAACGTGGGCACAGTCATTACCGGTGATTTTCAGCAGTGCGGGCTCTGATTCAACATGTGCAGAGCAGAACATGTCCACACTGAAGGAATGATTTTTTCTTAGTTCATGATGGAAGAGCTGGATCATTGTGCACGACTGCTTTGTCTTTCATGTCTTAATGTCGGCTCTTAA
>JADBJO010008106.1:12500-25000 GCA_016801955.1 Conus betulinus | reverse complement strand
GTTTCCAGGATCGCTAGACAAGAACTGAAGCACAGTCAAATTACTTACGGCATTTGACAAGCACTGAAACATGTTGATTAAAGAAAAGCACCTCAAGAGAACTAGGTTATACTGTAATTTAAATGTTTGTTTCCTAGAAGAAATGAAGCGAAGCGTACGCTATACATGTGTACCACTTCAGAAGTGAAGCTCATGCTAAACACAGCAGATACGCGTCAGACTTATGGAATGTGTGACTGACAGATATAGGTCCAAATCAAAAGAAGTTGGGAAAATCTTAGAGTAAAGACATCTTACAACAGAAAATTTAAATTCTTTGAATACAGGAGACGCACCTTCTGAGAACAAAAGAGTATCATAATTACAAGAGATATATCTCATGTAAATTGCAGAGCATTTCAATCGCAAAAGGTAAACCTAATGAGAATTTCACATTCATTTAGTTGCAAGCGATACGCATTGCGAAATCTACAGAGCATTTCAGTTACAAAAGATACATGGAAATTGAAGAGTACATGAATTACAAAATATCCACATCACTGTACATACCAAAACATGCAACTTTGGCTGGTGGCAGAGTAGACGGGAGAAAGGTATTGTGGGTGGAATGAAGACATAGTCAAGTGGACAGTGAGGGACAGAAATATGGACAGGAGAGAGAGAGAGAGAGAGAGAGAGAGAGAGAGAGAGAGAGAGTAGAATTTTGTTACGTGATTTTTTGTGACTCTCATAAATGGTCTATTGCTTAATCTATCTTTGGAATTGAATATTTTTCTTCATTTTGTTTCGTGTCAGCACAGGCTACGCAGAAAACAATTTATTCACAATGACAGGTAAATTAACGGGAACGACAGAGTCTGTGGTTATCGTTGTTTGCCTGCAAATGTTACTGACACACTAGGGTGGACATATCTCTATGTGTGGTAGATCATGAAAGACATGGGACCCAAGAGAAAGATGGCGTTACCCAGTTGTCAACTCTTTCCTGTACGTGTACATATATTCATCCATCCATTCATTCATCTATGTATCTATCTATATTTTTGCCTATCTATCTCTGTTACGCCTATTGATCTGTTAACAGGCATAGGGAAACAAAACGAACAAACAAGCAAACACTATTACATCTAGCTAACGCACATTAAAATGAAGCCATGATCCTTTCCCCCCCAAATAGAACAAACCAAACTAAACTCACCCCTGACCACCAAACCTGCGCCTTGCCCAACAACCTATCATGCCAGTTCAACAGCCCCAAATCTAACTGCGAGACTGCAGATGACTGGGTCAGCAGATGATGTGAATTATGTTAGGATGTTCACCAGCTCGTCTTCTACCAGTCTCTACCTGTTGCCGGCACTGATCCTCAGGCAAAAGACGAAGACTGTGTCGCACGAGTCAGGTTGGCATCCGGAACCGGAAGTTAGGCCATCGCAGCAGTTGCCATCCGGAAGTTTGCCGTCCTTGATGACGTAGGAGAGGAGTTGGATGCCCACACGGCGATGCACCTCTCCTGTGCTCTGATGTGCGCACAGCCACAGCGCCGCCTGCACAGAAGGCAAGAAGGAAACAGGTGGAGACAGTAGCATTGGATGGACATGTCTCCCTCTCTTTCTGGGAGTTTGTGTCATAAAAACAGAGTCTTTTCCACCTACCAGTAATAGCCATTCATCTTCCGTTCAATTCCTTCCATGTTGTTCCACGTTATAATCATCCTCTAGACAGATTTTAAAAGAAATTCACACACACACACACACACACACACACACACACACACACACACACACACACACACTCTCTCTCTCTCTCTCTCTCTCTCTCTCTCTCTTAAAAATATATTGAAATTGCTTTAAACCTTTCTTCAGAAAATCTTTTTAGATAAGATTCCAAACAAAAATGGGTAACCTCAAAAATCGCACAAGGCTGGACATATCTGAATAAGATTTTCATGGAGTCTGCTGTCAAGTGTCTATGTTTCACATCATGCAAGTCCCAACACCTTGTGTAGGTTTGGGCGGATTTGGAAAAGCCAGTAATCCGTCTACGAGTTCTCGCCGGGGAAGGGGGAGGGGGGTGGGGTTGACACAAGTTGAAGAATTCACTTCTGATCGGTGTGAGGGACAGACAATCTGCTCAACGTTTTCATTCCTGGCATTAAGTTTTTTTCAATGACTTTATCGCCTCTGATGTCAACATAACCTGAACCATAAGTAAAAAAAAATGGTTGTAACCATCAGAGTCTGGAAAGCAGTGTACAGTTCACACAAATTTAGCTGTTGTAGCTGGGCCTTAGCGGAGGGTGTAATCCGGTCACATATTTCGCCTTGTCGGTTCTTGAGAGAGAGAGAGAGATGAGTCCCTTTGGAGTGCCTGCTTGGCTTAACTGTAGAATACGAAGTTCGCTGTCAGACGTTTTGAGTTTCGAATCCCGCCTACGCCCAGAATAGGAAATTTAGACCTTTCCGCTTTTCATCTGAACCGTGCGGTCGTTTGGTAGGGTCCGTGTGGTGTTAGCGGCTCCCCGTCCCCACGCCCCTGGAATGGTTATACCCGTCTGCCTCATCACCTGAGGTAGGTGTGGACATTAAATCTGGCAAAGAATGTTGAGTCCAACGAGCGTACATCCATAAAGCCCATCTCTGTTGAGCCTAATTGATACCACATCAGAGTAAAAAGATTTCCTAGCAACTATTCTTTCTGTGGACTTCAGTGTTGAGCCTAATTGATACCACATCAGAGTAAAAAGATTTCCAGAAGAGTTACTACTGTTTCTGTGGACTTCTGAGCAGAGCCTTATTGATACCACATCAGAGTAAAAAGATTTCCTAGCAACTATTCTTTCTGTGGACTTCAGTGTTGAGCCTTACTGATGCCACATCAGAGTAAAAAGATTTCCGGGAGAGTGACTATTCTTTCTGGGGACTTAGCGGTGTTGCTTTCATTTGGGCCGAGTAAACTGATCCTGTCAAAAACGAACGAGGACGACCCACACCGTAATAACCAGTGACCTGACCATTTTGGTCCGGCCCGTCACCAAGAGGTCGCCGTCTTTCTCCGTCCTTTCCTGAGGCGTATAATGTGGCAGTCCACGGTTTAGTTCATCCATCTATCTGCCTGCCCCCCCCCCCCTTTCCCCCACTAGTCCGCAATTCAGTCAGTCAACCAATCAATCACTCCAACCAGTCAACAATGAAGAAAAAGACCGATGATTGCAGTCAGTCAGTCTGTGTAATAACTCAATCGGTAAAAAAAAAGTAAGCTGTCAGTCAGTCCATCGATTAACCAGTCGATCAATAACTTTATAAGCCAAATAATCAACCATGCAATAACTAGATCATTCGGTCGACGGCTCAGTTAGTCAGATAATCAACAATTCAGTCCATCAATCTGCAGTCAATAACTCAATCAATCCATCACTCAACAACTCACTCAGTCAGCCATTCAATAACAATTAGTAAAACATTCAATAAGTCAATCGGTTTAGAAGTCAGTCATTCATTAAACTCTACAAATCAATTAATCAGTCATTTCAGCGACTCAGTCAGTCAAACAGTCACTTAATCAGTCTATAACACAATCGATTGAACGCTCAGTCAATCTAATCTGTCAATTAGTCAGCAGTAAGTCAATGTTTCAGACTTGTACTGCACCTGCAGGTCTTAGGACACAGTAACAGACACTTGGGGAGTAAGCCTTTTCACCCCCTTTCCCTAGTCATGCGCAGCTAGCTAGAGGCGTTGTAATCAGTAGTCTGGTATGTCGTAAACCTAGGACTTTGTCAATCTATCCATAGGACGTCCACCCTCCGCTTGTACCCTGTAAAGTAGTCCTGGGCAGGGCGACATGCATGAATGCCAGAAACCAGACCAGCGTATGGCATTTGATGAATCCCAGGAGACTGTTTTCGTCTGCGGGCTATTCTGCCATAGTTAAAACAGCAGCAACAATGTCAGTGAATGCGTCTTAAATGTGAACCCTGCACACTGAGGCGCAGGATGCGGTGGCCAGCTGTTACTGTAGCCTCTTTTAATGCTGATTTATTTTGAGGGATGTCTCAGCAGAGGAGCTCGTAGTCACATGGTTAGGGGCCTTGCCTTCGGAGGTTTCATTCGCTGGTTGGAACTACTCGTGGGGTCAGATTTTCTCTCTGGCGTGAAAATCTCTCTGTCCGTAAGGCGGCGGAGGGAGAGGAATGGCGCCGACTATGATTATACCATATCTCAGACATGGCGAACCATTCATTGCTCACTGACACAGAGGCCGTTAGCTTTATGGGGCTCTAACCTTTTAACTTGTTCAAATCAAACCTCAGAATTAAAAAACAGTAAACAAGTGGGATAGCTCAGAATTAAAAATTTGGAGCATATGGGGTAGGAGTGGAATTGTCTATGTTCCAAGCAGTGTTGAAGATGTTTTTTGTTTCTTAAATTGCCTAGGCCTAACACGGTTAAGATTTTGTTTAGCTCAGTATTCAATGTCTGTCCTTAAAATGATACACTAAGCTAGCAGGTGTTTGGATCCACATTGAGTCAGAAGCAATGAACACTTTTCGCTATTTAATTTCTCGTAGATGTCCACGATAAACACAGTCCCGTAACTTCAACTTTTTCCATGCTGCCCCACAGGTAAACAAATACATGGTAATCATCAAATCTCCCCATCCACTCCCACCTCATTGGTTGATAATGGTTAGATATCAAACCATTCTACCAGGAACATGAAAAACTGCATTCAAATTATAACAGTCGATAATGGCAAGAGGAAAAGAAAATAGAAAACTAAGCATCCATCCGCAACATGTTCAAACAGATTCTTTGATATTTTTGTCTTGTTTTGATTATCTACGTTATTGACTTTTTACCTTTGCAAAGGTCATGTTTTCATTCAATCCGCAACATGTTCAAACAGATTCTTTAATCTTTTTGTCTTGTTTTGATTATCTACGTTACTGACTTTTTACCTTTGCAAAGGCCATGTTTTTCACACTCGCCTACATATTTTTCTTTCTTGGTCTCTCTGTCAGCTCGACCGCGTTAAATCTGATTAACTAATCTTAAGGAAATGTGGTGGGAAGAGCGATTATGACCTTCGGACAAAGCCAATATCCTTGGTGTGGATCATGTTTACAACTCTCCGCAAAAGCAACACATTTTCATGCACATTACAGCCGTCATATAGCCCCTTGCGGTCGGCTGGGCTATCAGCAAAATATTCTGGTCGTGGCCAGTTAAAAGATGTTGGTTTTGTTTTTTGGTTTTTGTTTTGTTTTGTTTTGTTTTGTTTTGCTGTCCCATCTCTGCGCGCCACCTCAGAGGCAGTGCACCCACGCCGCTCATTCCGACACCCCCCGTCAACAGCCAGCCCGGTCGGCCCCGCCGCAGCCCCGGCACCGGCAATCCACATGGCCAGTTAAAACTTTCCTGTGACATCAACATAACATTTTGAAGTCTCCATATCCTAGTCACAATGTACATTGGAACTGACCCCTTCAGTTTGCACCTACTGTTACTTCTGGCATAAATCACACATTCATATTTGAAACTAAACACCCGACAAAGTGTAAAAAGACTAAAAGCCTACCTCCCGACGGTATTCTTTTCTCTCATGTTACAGTCAACACACTGCTATTTTGCCTTAGTTTCTTTCTTTTAGAACGCCATCAAAGGACTCGGTGCCGTCGATTGGACAAACATTTAAATGAAACTGAATACTCTCAAAACGTGTAGGGGCAAAGGCATTACAGATTTCTGCTCATAAAAAGTTCTTTAAATTACAATGATGTACAAATAAGATAAATAAAGAAAAACGTGTTCTGGGGATGGAATTCTCCACTGCCACATTATTTCTTTCTTTCTTTTATACTGTATTCGTTGTAGTTGTATACATACTTACAAAAATGTACATGGTTATTATGCAAGCAAGCCCACATGTGCGTGGGTTGTTTTTGTTTTTGTATGTGTTTGTGTGTGTTGAAGTTTGTTGAAAACAATACCACGTTTATATCTATTGGACACATAACTGGACCAACGATGTGATTTCGCTTCCAGTTCCTTTACAATCAATTCATTACCTAGTCTTTGACAAGCTTGTTTAACATCCCATTATTCCATTTTCCACAACTTTTGTTTCCCGTGCAAACATTCCCCTCCAACAGAACAACTAAGACCAACGATTTCATGACGGGAATACACATTAACATTTACCTCTCTGCTGTACTTACCAACAGAACAACCAAGTCCAACGATTTCATGACGGGAATACACATTCCGTATCTGACGGTGCCCTCAAGTGCAGACCCGTGACAATAGACGGGACTAAACTCCACCGGCTCGGTTTTGTCTTCGAGCCCGAGGAGAACCCAGCCAGTCTGGCCTCTTCTTGGCAACCGCCTGAGAACAAGAGAAAGCGGGGAGTAGCCGACAGACCTAAATCATGGCAGAGCTCCACAAGAGAAAGCGGGGAGTAGCCGACAGACCTAAATCATGGCAGAGCTCCATACTGAAGCGAATTTCTCACAGCTCAAGAGGTGCGTCGAGGTAATCCCGGAGTGCGGGTGCTTGTGGGTATCTTGATTTGCGTCTTAGAATGGAGTAGGCCTAGTAGCGAGCCAAACGTCAGACCAGCCGATCGATGAGTGGGGGGAGAGGGATGACGGGGTAGGGGAGGGGTTGTCAAGGGCAAGGTTCGTTCCTTTGCATCAAGGGCTTTGTAATGTATGTGTTGGCCTGTCTGTCTGTTGAACGTGCCGTCACTCCGGTGTGAGGCTGGGAGATCGCTTGATGAAGCTGTGAGTGGGTCACTGGTGCTCCTCCGTCGTTGGCGAGAGAGCAGTCTTTATGTCGTCATGCGGCGACTAGGTGGTCAGAGTTTAACCGCTAGAAACGGATAGCTGTTTATTGTAACGTCGATTTACTGTATATAGCATTTGTATGCGTTTTTGCTGCACTGAAATTTGTCGGGAATTTACATTTGTTTGTTTTAGAAGGGCAGGGTCATGTTGTTGTTTTTCCAATAAACTATAGAAAATGCCTGATGAAATGAACATGTTTTGAGTGCGTTTTCTCAAACACAGCAATACTTAAATGTTATCATATGTGTGTTGCATATATTGCGCAAATCTCTGGTTTTTTCCACTCGGGGGATCGATCTATCTTCTCTCTTTTTTAGTTTATTAAGTAGCTGCACTAAACGAAGTAAATGCAATATAATGAAAGTAAAAATGTATGCACAGTGAAATGCAAGTACTGTGAAGGGAATGTTAATATTCTAATATTAACATGTGTAAACCTGAAACGCGAAAAACGCACACAGCTAATGAATAATGCACAGCGTTGTCTTTAAGATGACTGGGAGTTTCTTCTCTGGGAAAAATGTAAGGACTTATTTTCTAGCTTTCCGTTTGATTCCTCTACATTCAAGCTCTGGGTAGACAGTCATAATCAGAGCGGCACACGAGACAGCGTAGAACTCTGCCAAGATCGACAGGATCCTGAAGTTATCTGTCTGCCAGAGGAAGTAACTCTAAGTGCCGAAAGAGTCCTTTCCATGTTTTCCTTTTCAACAGCAAACAGAAAATACAAACGACTACACTTATATTACTAGGAAGCTACGAAATTCTAGGAAGATATAAATAAATACTGCCAAAAGTTTAAAAGCTACTCAACAATAACTTCAGTGGAAATGTTGTACTGATTTTCGTTAAGTTTTTTTTTCTTCTCCCCAAATCCGCACGACAGTGGGTCCGTTCCTAGGAGATGCTACCTTCCCACCACGTTTGGTGTTCCGTTGGCTTGGTGTGATCTTTCTCGCAAACAAACAATGCAACTAGCGGACTCGAGCAAACTCTCAGCCCCGTCGTCCCACTCCCCCTCATACACACATGCGCGCGCATATACTCACCCCTCATCCGTCGTCATCAATAAACCCACGTCCCGCATCATCATCATCATCATCATCATCGCCGGCGTCATTGTTATCTTTACCCCCACTGCTACCCCCACACCACCACCATCATCATCATCATCATCATCATCATCATCATCATCATCATCATCATCATCTCCGGCGTCATTCCTATCTTTACCCCCACTGCTACCCCCACCACCATCATCATCATTATTATCGCCGGCGTCACTGCTATCTTTACCCCCACTGCTACCACCACCACCACCATCATCATCATCGTCATCATCATCGTCGTCGTCGTCAACGCTGGTGTCATTGCTATCGTTACCCCCACAGCTACCACCACCACCATCATCATCATCGTCGCCAGTGTCATTGCTATCTTTATCCCCACTGCTACCATCATCATCATCATCATCATCATCATCATCATCATCGTGGTCATCATCATCATAATCGTCACCACCGCACCATCTTCATCATCATCAGTGTTGTCATTATTACCGCCATCATAACCACCACCACCACCACCACCATCATTATCATGGTCTCCGTCGTCTTTATTTACCAGAACGATCAATCCCCCACCGCCTCATCGCTATCACAACCATTACCATAGTCGTGATCATCATCATAATCATCGTCATCATCATCATCATTGTTGTTGTTGTTGTCTTCGTCGTCTTCATTGTCATCATCACCAACAACCAGCCACACCACCACAACTGCCCAAACCTCCGTCTTCCCAGCAGTACAAAGTTACGAGGTGAACAGCAAGGCCAGGCCCAGTAATCAACGCCTGTTTAAGAGGGCACCCCTTGACTCGGACATCTCTCTTTCTCCCCATCAAAGGCGACGACCGCTTTAACTTGAGGAGGCCCAAGGTCGGCACAGACACCCAGTTCAACAGACCAATAACGCCAGCCGGTATGAAATGGATCGGCTGGTAAGAGCAGATGTCTCGGTGAAGGAGGGAAGCGGCCAGAGAGGCCGCTTTGATCAATGACAGAATGATGGGGCCACACTGACCACCCAAGATAAGAGCGGAGAGGGCGGAGAGGGGGGAGGGGGGGGGGGGGGCTTCAAAAAGCAGGCGGACCCCTGTTCTCGCTGTTTCTGTGTCTGTACTCTTTGTCTGTTTGACGCCCACTCCGCTGCAGTCTCTGTCTGTTCTGTCCCTGTCTACTGTCTGTCAGTTTCTGGGCAGGTGCGGATTTTCTTCTTTTTTTTTTTGGGTGGTGGTGATGGGTGGTTCTGTTGATTTTGGAACGTCTCCTGTCCCTGTCACCCCTACCCCTCACGCCCCCTTCCCCTCCGCCCCCCCCCCCCCCCTCACCCTCCCCCTTCCCTAAATATTACAAAAGGAAAAAAAGGAAAAGGATGTACAAATGCGTGATAAAGATTAACTGATCCACCAACAGAGGCTGCCAAAGCACCCCATCCATTTCTTTACTACGGTGAAAGACACTCCCCCCCCCCCCCCCCCCAACACACGTGAAAAATCCACCTGAAGCACGCGGTTCCTACGTAGACCAATGTGCACGTATTCACAAACCACAGAGTACATATAGCTATAACCAGTTCTTACATGACCGCCAATCATTTTGTCCCCCCCCCAAAAAAAAAAAAAAAAAAAAAAAACAACAACAAAAAAACAAACAAACAAAACCCACTATATGTTTCATGTTCCATTTTGATAGGTATAGTTCTATTACGCCTGTCTTGCCCTTGTGACAGTTTGGTTTTAAGGAACACAGCAAACCAAAATTTGTGGGGTGGAGATCTGTTGGAGGGAAAGGGTGAGGGGGAGGTACAAGAAAGGTGGGGAAATAAAGTGGAGGTGGTATGGCGACATTTTTTGTCGGTGTTGTTGTTATCATATACATTTTTCCCACCGATGTCAGAAGACATACGCCTGTCTGAGCCTCAGATGCTAGAAGAGCGTGTATGTGTGAATTATTGTAAAAGTAAATACATGCATAAATGCCCAAAACAACCACGTAGTGAAATGAATACATACATAAAAACAACATCTCTTTTTCCAGTATGTCATAAGTCTAAATATAGACGAAAGGCCAACCATGAATTCAATAATTCAACCTATCCTTCCTCACTCGCTCCCCCCCCCCCCCCCCCTCCTTTCCCCCTGCTCTTCCCCTTCGTTCTCTTCGTTGCACTTATCAGCATCAAACAAATTTTGCTTTGTCTCTTCCTTCTAAAGGCAACAAAGAATTGGATTTTAAAAACCAACGTTGTCAGACATCCATTCACAGCTATCTTTATTTGCAACAACAACAAAAATTCTTTAAATGGCTCGCTCATGGAATTCTGTTCCAAAATAAAGCCGACTGGGACACAGAATTGGCTATATCGTTGTTATATAACCTGAGGCACGTTGTTAATAGCATTTTACTTTGTAAGCGAATGCAAGAATAAACTCATGTCTGGATTTCTCTGTTTGTATGCATGTTCTATATACAGCGCTGTTCATAAGCCTTTCTTGGGGTGTGTGTTTGAATGTTGGCGTGTACGCAAATCTGCGCACCTACATCGTCGATGAGTTTGGAATTAATCAAAGAGATTTAAACTGACAGAATGCGTTTAATCATCACACATCCCTTTGAATGAAAAAAAAGAAGAAGAAAGAAAAAATATCGGAATACAGAAGCGAACAGAGAAAGAATCAAAAGAAAAAAAAAAGGAAAGGAAAAAAAAAAAAGAGAAGTATGAAAAACATACTAGATACCACTGATTTATAGTGCCATTTGGAACGAGGCCAAAGTTTTGATCCTAAAAACTACGAGATTCGTAACTATAGACAATCCTAAGTCTAGCCAAACAGCCGTTAACACTGGGCTAAAATACCGCACAAGAGGTAAAATACCGCGTAAGTGGTCAGCAAAGACCGACAAGCCTTTTGACCGTGGTGCAAGCTTCTGTTTACACTGGGTATGAGTGAGCTACAGAGAGAGAGAGAGAGAGAGAGAGAGAGAGAACCTCATGCTACACTGACTACGATTTGAGGAGCTTTGGGTGGTGCATTTGCTGTTTGTTGTGTATGATGTGTGAAGAAGACATATTCGTTTGAATTACCCCTGTCCGTTTCATTCCGTGTATTCAGTAAGTGTTAACTGAACACTGCCGTGTGTGTTTATTTGTATTTTGGGTCAAGAATATTCAAGACTCAAGCACCGGGAAACGTATTACATCATCGCAAAAAGGGCAACAAATACTGAAAGAGAAATGTAGGTACAGATTTCAACTATTCCAGCACCTGCATGAAATTCACAGCCGATTTAAATCTCAAGCACAATTTTGCATTTTCTCATGCTCTCTGGCCTCCATGGTCTCTTCAATCCCTTCCTCCCCTCCCTCCTCCCTTCTTGCTGAATACACTCCTGTTAGTCACAACTACCAATACATGTACATGCAAATAAATTGTATGTCTCGGCACACGTTTGTACTTGGCTTTTCGCATCCTTTCTATCGGCCATCCTAACCCACTTAACCAAACCCATTGAAGTTGTTTGTGTTTGCCTTTGTTAACTTGTTTTTGCACGTTCAGGTGCCAATCAAATGGAAAATCGATGAATTTGTAATTTTATCTGAGAAATGAGAGCAATGTAACGGGTTATTTGACCATAAAACATTCACACATTATTGTTAAATGATCTGAAATCATATAGACACATAAATTATATCATTTACTTATATGAAAATCTTTTATGTATTGGTTCCGTGCATAATAGCTTTATTTCCACATCATAATCTATTTATGAGTGTAAACCAGCACACAGAGGTGTTTACTATTCGCCTTTATTCATTCTGCAATAGAATGAGTTTCCAGAGGATGCAAAATAAGAACAAGGTCTTTCTTCACGCATGACAACGGCTGGGCTTTTATCACCATTTAGCGCCAGTTCTAGATATTCAGAGCAACTGTATACAGTTCTAATCTGCCCTGCTGGCTTGATTTTAGGACTATTATACGGTCATCAAAGAATTAAACAAATAAATCAGTTTTTCTTTGCTGGTGATAGACGGCATCATTTCAGCCATTGTTGAATAATCTATGTATAATTCACTCGATCATTGGTAAAGAACAATAATATGATTTGGGTGGCAATTTCTCCTTGCCTAAAACTGCGAATGATACTGCTTCCATCGCTTGCCTAGACTGACTGCCTATTAGTTTGGATCAAGGATAGTGCAAAACTCTACAACTCTACGAGGCGAGGGGGCTGGCAAACCACACACTGTCGCTGTGTGTTTGTGACAGCAGACAGCCTTTGGTTAACGTGCGTGCGCTCCTGTTTAATTTTAACATACCTGGAGTAGCCATTCCTTGTTACACGGCTCAGATGAATGCAAACAAAAAACCTCCCTTTCGGAAAACTCCAAACGAAAGGAAGAAATTATGAATGGATTGAAAAAAATAGTACAGAAGATTTGTAGAATTATATGTCGTCTGCTACTGAAGCCTCAATTGTCATCAGCCAATTGGAATATTCATGACAAATCACAACGCAGCTTCGTATAGGTGCGGGATGACTCTTTAACGTCTGCTACAGCGATGTTCAATGTAGTTTTGAATT
>JADBJO010008106.1:0-2500 GCA_016801955.1 Conus betulinus | reverse complement strand
GGAGGAAGTGGGGCTGGATGGACACACACTCTCAGGAAGCCAGCATCCAGCACCACACGCCAAGCCCTGACATGGAACCCGCAGGGGAAAAGGAAGAGAGGGAAGACCTCCGACCTCGCAGCAGCTGGAGGCGAGACACTGAGGCAGAGATAAAGAGGCAGGGGACCAACTGGACAGGCATTCAGCGAGCAGCCCAGAACCCCCTGTTTGGGTGGAATTTTCACTGACAAACTCACAAACAATCTTCAAATACATGACCTTCCCTTAGCTGATGCCACCATTTCAGGCCTTTGCACTCACGCGTGACACTATCTTTGCGACAGCAGGAATCAGCGCCTAGGTTGTCCGATTCCTTTGGTTGTTCATCCGTCAGTCTGGAACCCACAAGGCGTGCACCTTTACAGTCATATGAAAGAATCGACTTTTCAGACACGGACACAGCATTCTCGAAAAAAATCCAGTTGAGCAAGTCCTAAGAAAATACTTAATTTTATCCTTAGCAAGGCCTTAGCGCATTGACTTTTGTGTGCAGCTCCTGCAGTGATACCATTACTTTTTGGTGTGGCGCCTGCAGGAGGGCTACCAGGGACAGGTCGAAGGAGGGCCAAAGCGGGCCCCAGCTGTTCCAAGACGCAAACTGGCAGCGATTATCTTTGAAGATGGCGTTTTGAACGTTGGTGGAGGTGTGGACAGGTTTCACGTTTCCTGTAAAATAGTATGCTGTCTGGTCGACACAGCTTACCACTATATGCATCCAGACTCGGACTGAGATGTGTGTGTGTGTGTGGTGTGTGTGGTGTGGTGTGTGGTGTGCTTGCGTGTGTGTGTGTGTGTGCGTGTGTGTGTGTGTGGCGTGGTGCGTGCGTGTGTGTGTTGGTGTGTGTGTGCGGGGTGCGTTCGTGCGTGCGTGTGTGTGGGTGTGTGTGTGTGTGTGTGTGTGTGTGTGGTGGGTGTGTGTGTGTGTGGTGTAGGAGAGAGGAGAGAGAGGAGAGAGAGAGAGGAGAGGGAGGAGAGAGAGAGAGAGAGAGAGAGCGAGAGCGGGAGAGAGTTTCAGAATGCATTTGAATTTGATGGGACCAAAGCCGCGTATTGCCGGATGATAAACGCATTTCAAAAGAGCAGAAGAAGAACAAAAGAAAAAGAAGCATTACAAGATAATTTGATGGTATATAATGGCAGTAGTATCAATCAAGATTGCGAAATATGATTTCACCTATGTTGTAAGTCATGATAAGAGAATTTCGCTTCTTGAAGTGCTTTACGTGAGAAAATCGGAAAAAAAAACAAATGTGATCGTTTATTTTTCGCATGCGTACAGAGCAATATTTAAAGTGGAAACTTCCGTGCTGATATGGAGAACAGCAAAACGCAAAGTGAATTTCACTCTCACAGGCAGTTTTACACGGTGGGCATTTTACTAAGTATTCTTCACATGTTTATTTCATAAATTGTGGGTTAGATATATCAGTACACAAAAAAGAAAGTTTGTCGAGGAATGTCTTGTTTATATACTAATCGAACTTTCCATGTGACTTCAAATCAAAGTACATGTATATTTTTAATTTTCTCTTTTCCCTAAGCGTATACCTAGTACTGACGTAAAAATTCCACTCTACCATCCACAATGATTCAAGTTCTGTTTTCAATTTCCTCCCCGATCGGCTCCTACCCAGAGCTGAGTTTGCTTCGGAGCTCAGTTGGGAAGACTGGGACCACACAGTCGAGTTTCGTCTACTTAATGGATGCGGCTCTTAGAGTGTTGCTCAAATTTCCCCGACCAACACTGCAGGTGTTTGTATTATCGGGCCTGGGTGACAAACAGGATATATTATGAGTATATATGTGTGGAGCATAGCCCTGTCATGCAGTCTCAACCCGAGATGAAAAATCCGTGGCATCATCTTCATCCTCACTGATCAGCATTAAAAGAAAAAAGTCTGAAATTCTGTGGCCCCTCTTCATGCCCTTCTTCTCGTGGTGACATAGTTTGATGTCCCCTCCATGTCTATGGTCTTGGGTTGATTCTGTCGGGGTCAGCATTATTCGCAAATTTATGGGGGCGGTCGTTGGACGGCGTGGTGGCGCCTTCCGGAGAGAGAGCTCACTCACGCCGGCTCCGCGACTAAGCAATTATCGTTGTCTGTAGGGGGCTCAGTAGGTGGTGTCCCTGCGTATGTTAGATCAGAACAGGCGCCACTGAAACACCATCGAAGTGATTCGGCAGCAGTGCAGTGTCTTCCTCCGGTGGGTTGCCTCATGACGGCTTGACATTGACTGCCCCCGGTGGATTGCCGGTGCCGGGGCTGAGGCAGAGCGTGCCGGCCTGTGGCTGTGGAGGGAGCGGGGGATGGGGAGGGGTGTCGGAACGAGTGGCGTGGGTGCAATCCACCGAGGTGGCACAAAAAGATGGGACAGCTTGAAAAAAAAAAGAGAAAACTTTTGTTTGAATTCTTGCACAAAAGAATGAATACAGTTCACATCATGATTTTTTTACACATTA
>JADBJO010008105.1:35000-101404 GCA_016801955.1 Conus betulinus | reverse complement strand
ACATAATCGTTAATTTTGGGTTTCAGATCCGAGCAGGGGATAGGAGTGTGTTGACAGTTTCTCTCTACGGCATTCTTGGCCAACGATCCACCATTTCGTTCCCTCCGATGCCAACATGACCAGGACCCAAGCCAGAAGAATGTTGTAACCCTCCGCTGTCAACTTGGTAAAAAGTTCAAAAAAGTGTAAAAGTTCGGGGTGCTGAAGTCCCTCTTCGTAGATTGGGAGATTATCCGTAGTGCCAGAACCAGAGCTGTAACTTCAGCAGAGTAAGCAGAAGCGTCTGAAGGAATATGTTCTAACAGTATTTGAGAAGGAGCACCAGGGCAGTAGGCTGCACAGGCCACTCCATCTTCAGACTTGGAACCGTCAGTGAAAATTTTCTGATAGGATGAGAATTTCGAACAGAGGTCAGCATACAAAGCCTTGTATGCCAGAGAGCTGGTGGACTCTTTGCGAAAAGCTGCAAGATCAAAACGAATCTCTGGTGTGAAAAAGGTCCACGGAGGTTGATCTGGAAACTTGGAAAAATCGGACACAACTCCTAGGTCTAGACCTGCATTCCGGGCGTGAGGCTGCATACGAAGACCAAACGGCGGAATACAGTTGGGGTTGTTTTCAATTTGCTTTGAAACTGAGGGTCAAAGACACAGTCATAGGCAGGGTTTTTCCAGGTTCGGAGAACAGTCTGACGTAGTAATTCAAAGACAGTTTCAGCCTGCGGTTGGACAGTGAAGGTTCACCTGCCTCTGCGTACAGGCTGTACACAGGGGTGGTGCGGAATGCTCCAAGACAGAGACGAAGCCCTTGATGGTGGATAGGGTCAAAGAGTTTTAGATACGACGGTCTGGCAGAGCCGTACACAGCACAACCATAGTCCAGTTTGGAACGGACCAAGGCTCTGTAGAGGTGCAGCAAAGTTTTCTTATCAGCGCCCCAGTCAGTGTGTGCTACGACCCGCAGAATATTCAGAGCTTTCTGGCAAGAGGTTTTGAGGTGTTTAATGTGGCTGAGAAAGTTGAGTTTTTGGTCAAAAATAACTCCAAGGAATTTGGCCTCTGTGACAGCTGGAATGGGAGATTTCCCTATTTTGATTTCAGGATCTGGGAAAAAACTGACGAAAATTATGGAAGTGAATGCACTGTGTCTTCGTAGGAGAGAAAGTGAAGCCGTTTTCATCCGCCCATTGATGAATTTTATCCACACAAAAGCTGGAGCCTGCGCTGGACACTCGGGTACAGGCTTCCAGTTGCATAGACAGCAAAATCATCCACAAACAATGAGCAGTCTGAACCCTGCTGAACTGACTTGACAATGTTGTTAATCTTGATGCTGAATAGGGCCGGAGACAGTATGCTCCCTTGTGGAACACCCAACTCCTGCTCATGAACATCAGAGAGAGTGGTGCCAACCCGGACCTGAAACTGTGTCGGTCTGCCAAAAAAATTTTGAATGAAAAGTGGAAGATGACCCCGAAAACCAAGATCATGGAGATCATGAAGAATTCCAGCTTTCCAGGTGTATCGTAGGCTTTCTCCAAGTCGAAGAATATAGCCACTGCGTGGTGTTTGTTCAGAAAGGCGTTCCGAAGCGTAGATTCCAGACGAATCAAATGGTCCACTGTAGTATGATGTTTACGGAAACCACACTGTTCTTTCGCCAAAAGGCCGTCGGTTTCAAGTTTCCACATGAGTCTAGCGTTGACCATTTTCTCCATCAATTTACAGACACAGCTGGTCAAAGCTATTGGACGGTAGTTTGACGGGTTGGAGAGATCTTTTCCAGGTTTGGAATAGGAATGATGAGGCTTTTCGCCAAGATGGTGGAAAGAATCCAGTAGTCCATACATGGTTGTATACATGTAGCAGGATGTGCAGACCTTTTTGCGGAAGATGTTTCAAAAGTTTATAATGGATTTCATCTATACCCGGAGAGGAATCGTTGCAAGAAAGTAAGGCGGATTTCAATTCATTTAAAGTGAAGGAAGATTGTAGTCTTCCACGTTGTCTGACGAAAAGTTGCAGGGTGATTTTTCTTTTAGGGCTTTGTTTTTGACAAAACTGGCTGACTTGTTAGAAGAGGAGGAATTCTTTTCAATGGTTGAAGCAGCAGCAGATTAGCAACTGCTTTTTTCTCTGTTATTAAAGAATCAGAAACTTTGAGGTGGTTCACAGTGGGGCAGGTGTTCTTCCCTTTAATTTTCTTGATGATTTTCCACACTTTTTTCTTCGATGTTTTGGATGTGAGACTTGAGCAAAACTGTCTCCAAGATAATCGCTTACTGGTCTTATATATGTTTTTCGATTTGGCCCTCAGTTTCTGGTGCGCTCGGACGTTGGGCATCGAGGGTCTGCAAGAGACCCTACGTTGAGCTCTTTTACGGGTTTTGTTAATTTCTTTGCACTCAGAATTGAACCAAAGGAACTTTTGGCATTACGGGCTTCTTGGAAGATGTCTGGATGGTGACTTTTGCGCAATTCAGTATGAAATCTGAAAGACTTCCTGCCGGATCGTCACTTTGCAGGATCTTGTCCTCTTCCAGATCCATAAGAAACTTAGTGGCAAAGAGGTCCCAATCTGCTTTGTTGAAATTTAGGCGTTCTGGCAAAGACTCGCTCTCTGCATTTCGTACACCGAAGCAACACAGGAAAGTGGTCACTACCATGCAGGTCCTCATCAACCTCCCAAACAAAATCCAAAAAACAAGATGGATCACAGACAGAAAGATCCAGACAAGATGTGGTGCCCATTAGCGAGTGAAAGTAAGTTGGTGATTTCCTATTCAAGACACACAGATCAAGCTCCGAAAACACTTCCTCTAAAAGCAGACCCCGTGGTGAAGATCTCTCACTTCCCCATAGAGGAGAGTGGGCATTCAGATCACCCAACAGCAGGAAGGGTCGAGGAAGCTGCTCCAAGAGTGAAATGAGGTCCTGTTTGTGTGACGCAGATGTTTGGAGATAAGTACAAACTACAGACAGTAACTGTTTTGTGGAGAGTAACCCGAGCTGCCACTGCCTGAAGCGGAGTCTGCAGAGCAACTGGGCTGTACAGAACAGAGTTGTGAATGAACAAGGCAACTCCACCAGAAGCACCATGTTCAACAGACTGTGCAGGTAGATTTAGAAAACTGTAGCCAGAAAGTGAAAAATTTTTGTCAGACTTGAGAAGAGTTTCTTGGAGGGCAATTAGCATCGGCCTGGCCTCACGGCACAACAGCTGCAATTCTTCATAATTGGAAGACAGTCCCCTGATATTCCAATGTATGATTGAATCCATTGTGGATGAGTCCATCATAAAAGAAATATGGTGAAGGAAAATAAATCTCGTAATTCTTCCTTTTATTCCATATCCAGATCATCTGGATCCGAGAGAACTGCAAATCTGTTGAAATTTCTCTCCCCTTTTTTCTCTCGATCTGATAGAATTTTTGTTCGGCGTTTTCTTTTTAGGTGGCGACTTGGTCTTTCCTCCAGAACCGCCAGCTCCCTTGTTGACAGCTGTAGGGTGCCCTTTGGAGGATTTGAGGGGGGTGGTCTTGTCTTGTACTTCAACGACTTCCACTCTCTGCCGCTCTGAAGTGCCTGTAGGTCTTTTGCCCCCTGATGGTCTGGGGGCGGGGAGAAGGCTTCGAAGACTGACTCGTATCTGAAGGCGATGACTGCTGGGGTTCATTGCATGCAGTGGTTCTGCCTGAGGCTACAGACTTGGTTTCTGGCTCTCTCTCGGCGAACGAGGACTCCACCGTCTGCACTCCGATGCTGACTGTTGTTGGCTTCTTTACTGCAGCTGCAAATGAAAGCCCAGCAGTTGGTTGACTTTTCATAGCAATCTTTTTCGCCTCAAAAAACGGGATTCGCTGTTCAGTCTTTATTCTCTGAATTTCCTTTTCCTTTAACCAGTTTGGACAGGTCTTCGATGATGATGGGTGCTTGCCTCCACAGTTGGCACAGAGTGGTGGACTGTCACACACCCTGGTGGACTGGCTGGCAGCAAGTACCACACACTTCTTCTTCCGTACATCTATCCCTCACATGGCCGTACCTCTGGCACTTGAAACAGCGCAGAGGTGATGGGATGTACAGTGACACTGAAACTCTCAGGTAGCCCACCGTAATCGACTCCGGGAGAGAAGTAGAGCAGAAGGGTCAAGAAAAGGGTGTCAGTTGGAACCCTGTCATTGCCTTTTACGCACAAGCACACGATGAACGTGGGTCACTCCTTGAGATGCCAGCTCTGACTTGATTTCAGCCTCCGACACTCCTCTCAGATCTCTGCACCGGATTACTCCTTTCGAAGAGTTCAGAGATTTGTGTGGAGACACACTTTGATCGGTCGATCCACCAACGTTGTCGATTTTAACAGCATCTCGGAGTGCAACTTGGATGAGCACTCAATCAGAAGTGACCCATTCCTCAGTCTCTTGACGCTCTTTGGCTTCCCGCTGAGGCCATTGATTCCCTTCGCAATCGCAAAAGGACTCAGGCCTGACAGAGGTCTATCCTCATCTGCTCCCTCCACAATCAGCCAGCTGGGCCAGAAGCCTGAAAGGACTCTCGTCTCATGTTCCGAATCCGTGTCCGTCTCTGTTTCTGAATCCTGCCTGTGTCTTTTTTTTGTTTTTGGTGCCATGGTGTATTCATTAGAATTCATCTCTTTTGATTCCCACCCGCCATCGAGTCCCAACAAGGGGGATGCCCATTTTATACGAATTCCAGTATATCTGGGCACCAGGACTTCAAAGGAGATATACACAGGCCTGAAAGCATCCCTGCCACAGAAGCTCCCAAAACCCGTTTGACCCGAGCCGCCGCCTTCTAGCCTGAGCTAGGGCATGCACGCGACCAGCCGCTTGATCGAAGTGGGCCACTTCGACCACCTGTCTAGAGGAAGTCCAGGCCAAAGAGGTGTGTTGACTTGATGCACCGCAGTCACATCAGCGGTCTCAACCTCCAGGATCCTATTCTCCCCCATCACAGGACGCACCGCACGGCAAACACGGTGGGCCTCAAGAAGACCACAGAGAAAAGAAGAGCGTGGAAAAGAAGATTTGAAGGAGAGATGACGATAGAAAAGAGCCAAATAAGAAAGGCAGAAAACAAGAAAAAAGGAGAAAGGCGGGTTACTATTAGTCAGGATCCTCACCCTTAGCCTGTCTGACATGGGAAGCCCTACCAGGGGCATCAACTCCTTACCACGTTGCGCTTAGGCCAGATAGCATCTTCAACTTTTCAGGCCCAGAAGCATTTTAAAAAACTAGCCTATCTTCAAGTATTGATGCCCCCGCCAGCAAAGCCTAAGGGATCACAGGACCACGCAAGCCCTCCGACCACGGCAAGGTTGCAACCCCCGGAGGGAAGCAGACACAGGAGACAGATCTAACACAAAATGACTGGAAATAAAATATGGTTAAAACACGTCCCATACAAATACATGTGGTGAGAAAGAGAGCAAGAGGGACAAACAGGTCCCAATGGTTAAAATGCAAGTGATTTTTAAAACCAGTGGAGCAAATCTGACACAGGCAAAAAATATCTAGATCAAACCATATCTGGCAGCTGGGTTACTGCAATGGACAGTCAAGAGCAACAAACTCAACAGTCCACTTTTCCACCATCACCATCCCGTAAAACAAATATTAAGTAAAAAAAAAAAAAAAAATTATATTGATGAAGGGAACAATAAAGGATTCTCCTCCTTTGCTCTGTTTACTTTGTGACCTGCATTTGTACCACGGGAACTGCTTCTTTAAGCAGTATTTGTTTGAAGTCATGGGAAAATGACTACCTTTCCATGGGAAAGTTACCCTTCTTGTTTACTTCCTGAAAACTGAATCCATACTCGATACCAGTGGCTGACAGTTCTGGTTTTATTTTATCAAAAAAAAGAAACGCAGACACTCAAACTGATAGAAACCTGTATAGCATTTATTTGTTTGAAGTTACGGGAAAATGACCACCTTTCCAAGGGAGAGTTACCTTTCCTGTTTGTTATCTACTGAAAATTAAATCCATGCACGGTACCAGTGGTACTAATGATAGTTCTTTTAATGAAATGCAGACACTCACACTGATAGAAACATACATATACGCATGTTAAAGTAACAACGGAGTAGCACATTAACGAAATGCAGACACTCAAACTAATAAAAACATACATAAGTTGAACAAGGGAGTAACACACACACACACACACACACACACACACACACACACACACACACACACCATACAAACTGTAGAGTAACATGTATGCCCTATAAATAACATGCACCAGGAGTTCCTGTTCTTTTCACCTTCATCCAGTAAGGTCACTGAAATTTTCCGTCATGGCAGATTTTCGCCCGGCACAGACTCCAAGCTTTTAACAGTACTGTGATTCTGAAGGACTTTTAGTCCTCGGGAAAAAAAAAAAAACGCGGCAGGTAAAAGGGATTAGAACATGTTTCCGCTTTCCTTTCCCTTCACTTGCAGTCTTACTCTCAATGTAATTGTAAGTACCTTACTGATTCAGTGAAATGCAATATAAGCCCTTTTTACATCAATTACCCTCCCCCTAGGTCTTATCAGTACTGGGTGTCTTTCAAGATGTACTGTCATCAACTCCCAGTCTCTGACTTTAGTACATCATCTTTATGCATGGCACCAAACTTTTCGGTCTCTTACAGACATAAAACATAATCCATCATCACGACGGATGGTGCTGGACATTTTCATTACATCTTTTAAATACAAAAGAAAATCTAAAAAATGTTCCGCTTTCTGAATTCCTGCTTATATGCTAGTACACAAAAAAAGGCAAACACACAGAGACCCGAGCACATACGAACACACGCCCCACATGCATACTGACTTGCACACAACACAATATACACAACGTACGCAAGAACATTGCACATGAACACTCACAGTTACACACCACACACAAACACATAATGTACACAATTCCCAAACTAGGTTAACAGACTTTTAAAATGCATTTTCAAGAGTATTGCAATCAATGAAAAGAAAGTATTCCTATAATATTCTGAAACTAAACCGCATCATTTCAGCAAAGCTAGGATGTTCAACAGCAATTTTTAAGCAAGTACTTCAAATATTTAATGTTCCAGAAATCTACTTGTGCAATGTTGATTTTTTCTATTTTACAATCAACTATTGATAAAGTCAGTTTTATTTTACAAATGTTTCTGACTGTAATAGTATGCTAGGATCTATGTGAAAACAAACTGTTTACCGAAAAAGTGGTTTTATGAGAGAAAAAAAAAAAGGGGTTTTTTCTAGGCATTCAACCTGTTGTTAAAGCTACCTTATTATATAGATTAGGAAATTACACATTGCCACCTGGACTTACAACTGCCGTAGGTCTGAAAATCAAATTTTACAGGAGACAAAAAACAAAAAAAAAAAATGATTATCACCCCCACAAAATGTACTGCAAGCTGAGTTATGGCACTTGATTACAGCATGTTTATTTTTACAATAATGTGATTGGGACTTGGCTACATTATGTCCCTTGGCACGTTCTCACTGCATACCAAAAATCTTAAAAACGCAAAAAAATTAGAGTTATGCAAGTTGTATTTCCGGCGACACATACACATACAAATGCCTAACTCACATGTAGTTGGTGAGGAGCGGAGGGGTAGGCTTCACATCCCCCCCCCCATCCCCCCCCCCCCTACCCCCCCAACCCCCTATCACCCCCAGGACTAAACCAGACAATCTAAAATGTACCAGCCATCGTGGCGAAGTGGTTAGCATCGCCAACTCCCGGCTGGGAGGTCATGTGTTCAAATCCCATCAGTCATGTGGGTTTTTTTCTGCCCCAACCGGTTCCTACCCAGAGTTGAGTTTGCTGCGGACTCAGTTCGGAAAACTGGGACCACACAGTCAAGTTTCATCCACTTAATGGATGCGTTTCTGAGAGTGTTGCTCAAATTTCCTGACCAACACTGCAGGTGCCTGTATTTCTCAGGCCTGGTTGATGCCGGGATATATCATGAAAGGAAGCATAGAGTACAGCCCTGTCATGTAGTCTCAGACCGAAATGGAAATCCATAGCATCATCTTAATCATCCTCATTCTCATCGATCAGCATTTTAAAAAAAAAAAAAAAAAAAAAAAAAAAAAAGTCCAAATTCTGTGGCCCTTCATGCCCTGCCCTCATGGTGACCTCAATTTTGATGTCCTCACCATGTCTGTGGCCTTGGTTTGGTTCCATCGGGGTCACCGGTATCGTTGAGTCCATAAGGGCTGTCGTTGGACGGATGTGGTGGCATCTTTCGGGAGAGCTCACTCATGCCCGCTCCGCGACTAAGCAATTATTGTCATCAGCAGGGGGCTTGGTAGGTGTGTCCTGCGTATGTCGGATCAGAACAGGCGCCACTGAACACCACCGAAGTGACTCGGCAGCAGTGCAGTGTCTCCTCCAATGGGTTGCCTCTTGACAACCTGATATTGACTGCTCCCTGTGGATTGCTGGCGCGGGGCTGCGGCGGGGCCGACCGGGCTGTGGCTGTGGACAGGGTGTCGGAATGAGCGGCGTGGGTGCACTGCCTGAGGTGGCGCAGAAGTTGGGACAGCAAAAAAAAAAAAAAATTCTAAAATGTGCTACTGGATTTGCTGAATCGATTTATGCATATTAACAGAAAAAAATTTGGGATGGTCTTAAGAGTTATTGCCCTTGCCGCAAAGGCTGCAGGGCTCCCACCCCTACCCCTCACTGATTGATGGAAACTGGTACAAAACACGAAGTTTAAATTAAAAATTTTTTTTTTTTTTTTAAAAAGCGAGTGGACACAAACAACACTAAGAACTTAAACACACACATACAAACACTGAAACAGCACAAAGAACTTACACACACACACAGCACTAAGAGATTAACACACACACACACACACAGATGAGCACTAAGAACTTAAACACACACTCACAGTCACACACACATGATGTACACAAACTAACTTCCATAATTTACAGGCAGTCTGCTCTTATAGTGCATCTTGCTAAATAGTAATCATGCACACAAATATGCATTTCACCAATCAAACTGTGGTGCAGCTTATGTGCAAACAGAGCACTTGAGAAGCTGTATTCAAGTGATATACTGACTTGTTTTGTCCCCTTACATGAAAAAGCCTCCCGGTTTCTCTATCTCTTCTCCATGTTCCACACACATGTTCTGAGTGTGTGCGCACGTGAGAGTGGGAATGTGTATGTGAGAGAGAGAGAGAGAGAGAGAGAGAGAGAGAGAGAAGAGAGTGTGTGTGTGTGTGTGTGTGTGTGTGTGTGTGTGTGTGTGTGTGTGTGTGTGCGCATGTGTACATGTGTGTACTGCACACACTGCACTATGTCACACTATATGTGTTGAGAAGACTCCCTTTCAGATGACTAAACCTCCCTCCCATAATAAATTTAACTGGCTTAATTAATGTTCTTCTCACAACCTGTCAATCAGACATCAGTAAGCTGATGCCTAGCTTAATCCTCTAAAAGGAGATATCAAGCACCAAAATTCACAGATTTGTCATCAGGAATAAGACTGAAAATTGTCTTCTAGTTCTACCATATGTAAAGCTCATCAAAGGTATATGCCAGAGAGGAGGACGTTCATTTCTCCTCTGAGATCCTGTGTAAAGTTTCACTGATTTTCCCCCAGAAGAAAATTAACTTGCATCTAGTTTCAAGTCTTAAAAAAGTATGCATAGTTTTTGTGTAATGATGAATCTTGTAAAATAATTCAATAATACAGTTCACTGTCTAAATGATTTGCAGTAGGCAATTTATTCATGTATGTACTTGGACACTGTATCTTTGAATCTTTGATTATGCCATCTGATTATTTAACTGCTTTGAAGAGTTATTTTCCGTCAATTGTTTAGCAACATCAGTTTCTGTCTGACAACACTTGTTAAAAATCCACACAAAACCTGAGTGAAGAAATTAAAAGAGGACACAGAAAAATGACAATGGTATAAATATGTCAGTCTCCTTAAGTTGGCCGAGACCTCAAACTAAATGCTTGGAAGTTCAGACAGCCCGGTGTGTACCGGGCTTCTCAAGCATACAAAAAGTCCTGGTGTCAGTGACCCACTGGACTTCAACTCGGATAATGACAGACTTCTTCTTCCACTCCCTGCCTTAATGATGAAAAAAAATGGACTGAGAATAGGTCAGCCCAAGCAAGGCCAGAGTGACTTCTAGTTTTCTACTTTGATAACTAAAATGATTTGGGGCTTTTGCATTTATTATTTAAACCCCAATACTTTGATTTTATTTTTCTATGATGGATGGTACCGGCTAGTGCTGGCTACCGGAAATTTTTTTCTTTGCCGGTACACACACACCGGCAAACACACACACACACACACAACACACAATAAATCTAATATAAAATATACATTCTAATCTTTAGAAAAGTTAAGTTTGTGAGTGAAATTGCACTAGTGTCAGTGTATTTTTTCATACTTCATTTCATGTTTGAACCTATTACTACACTCTGTCACTTGGAGCACAGCACCTGTCAATTATGGAAAAACCTTTTACTAAGACCAAGCCTTGAGCAAATTACACCAGAGCTACCTGAACATGTTTAACAGTCCAAAAAAAAAAACAATATCTTTTGATGACTGGTAGTGGTACCTGAAAGAATTTTACTCCTTTTACCAGTATTAAGAAGACAATGGAGGTGAATTTGGATTTAAAGAGCAAACAAAAACAAATAAACAAACAAAACCCCCGCTATACAATTTTAACTGAGAATACTGAACACACTCAAACCTCCCACCCCAAAAGTGAACACAAAACATGAACAACAGTCCGCAAAGGTAGAGTTACATTTTTATTTTTGTGTTAGTAGTAGTAGTATTTTTCCAATATTATCCCATGTCAATAAATTTGTTTTAATAATTACTTTACTGTTTGTAAAGATTATTACAAGTACTTTAAATATCCAAAAGAGACAGAATGTCATTAACTAAGATTACGTCATAAGTAACAAACTCTTCTCTGTCAGTAATTCAGAATGGGGGGGGGGGGGACAAACGAGAAAGTGTAACGGAAAAAGCTGCTAAAAAAAAAGACAAGCCTTGGACATTAACTATCAAGAATGCTTCCAATAAAGACATTTCATGACACTCTATTACTATTAGTATTACTATATTGATGAAAATAGATCAAGTTCATGGATTCATGCTGCTAAACATATATATTCATTCAACCGTAATTCTTTTCTGAACTTATTTCTATTACGTATCTTTCTATCCAAACATTCAACCCCCTTTTTTTTTTTTTTAAGACCACAGCAGCAGTTGTTTTATAAGGATTTATTACCATCCAAAAATGCTCACGTCTTCATTTGAAAGTCACCAGGTAAACAGAAAATTCCAAAACACTGCAAATTTGTGCCTTGTCAAAGCAAACAAAAATGCAGTCTTGCTGTGACCCACAATCAACTCTGTGACCACATGCATTAAAACGAGTTCTGTGAAAATTTGTGACTAACAAGAAAGTTTTAAAAAAAAAGAATGTTTTCATAATTCAAATTCCCTTTTGAGAAATGACAGAGGTCAATAGGGAAATTGTCATCCTATAACATAAGTATAACAACCCAACAAATACCAAGGCACACTTGAACTTAGTATGCAAATATGCCAATCTGACTTTTATTCTGACACTGTATTACTATTAGGACATAATTCTTTCCTAGGTAAAGTTTGGAAGTCTCAAAAACATTAATTTTGAAGGCTAATCTCAAAATTTTATGCATGGCAAAAAATGAAAAGCATACATGTGCATTTGTCCCAACTGACAAATCGTCAATAATTTCACAGAATGAAAAATACTGTAACTTTCAGTATTTTTCATTCTTTGAAATTACTGATGAATCAGTGAAAGAAAAGATAAGATAATGTTGCTTATAGCCCAGCCCACCGCAAAGGGCCATTATATCAGGGCTGTCCCCACATTAAAATCAACTCTCACAGGTCATTCATTCACACAATTCTTTAAAATATATCGTCTAAAAACTCAACCAAAACTTGTTAAAAATCTTTCCACTGTAAAATCTCAGATCCGATGAAAGGTTAACCTCTTGTCAAGAACTCAAAGATCGCGTCAGGCGGAACATCTCTGAACAAGGTTTTCATTGAATCTGCTGTAAAATGTTTGTGTCTCACATCGTGCAAGTCCCACACACTCGAAAAGAATACGTTTCATTGTGAGTGGCACATGACATGGATGCACCACGGAGCTTCTTCACTCTTTAAAAGGTAGGAATGGGTAAAATACGAATGGCCGGTGTGAGAGAAAACGGGAAATGACTTCCTCTGTCGCCCCCTTGACTAAAAGCGAAAGGACCTCCTGTCTAAGACCTAAGACGTCTAGGGCCCCGAGGAGAGGCGAAGGGAGGGAAGGGCTTGAGGGAGGCCTTTCATGAACCCCATGGAAGCGAAACCCCAACCTGATCACCCGAAAGGCCCACTAGCTTGCGGGAAGCTTTTTCCAGGCACTGAATCACTGGGACAGACTGCCCACAGAATCATCTGTGGGGAGTGATGGCCACAGATCCGGGGTTAGTCACTGGAAGTGAGCCGGCTGTGAAGAGGCAGTTTTTTTGGCTCTGAGGTCAGGAACCTGATTGGCTTTTGGCCAGTTGTCTAGCCCTAGACGTTTTGTGTCATAAGGATCTGCAGGCCTTGGCCAGTGGAGTGCCCTGGGAAGAGGTAGCAAGAGCAGGGCACTTCCCTGTTGGGTGAGAGGAACCCAAGTGAAGGGTGAGATCTCTCCAAATTTCAGCCTGGCTCTTGATGGTTACCTGTACATGGTTCCCAAAGAGGGAACCAGTCTTAACCGACAAGACTCAAAGAGAGGCTTGGAAGGAGAACGCATGCAACAGAAGATGCCAGGAACGCAGCATCCCGCCTTGCCAGGACTGAGTTATGGTGCAACCTGGCAAAAGCGCCCACAGTGTATCTAAGCCCTTCCACGTCCATGCCATGGACTGGATGAAGACCACGATGGCAGATGGGTCAGCGGACTGGCAGAGAGCGAAGGACTCAGAGCCTGGGTCCTTAACTCTCTTCGGTTCTATCCCTTGATCTTCGGTTCTTTCCGGTGATTAATGGTTTTGGTTTTCATCTCAGAATTATGGTATTTAAAACAATATTTTTGTTATCTGTAGCAATATATCACCTAAAAAACCTGAAACAGACACATTCATCACAAAACATATTACTATTTTAGAAATAATGCAGAGAATGTTACAAAAAAAAAAAGGAACATCCAACATACAAAATGCTAACATCTCAAAAAAAATGTTGAGAGTTAAGGGCTGATACCAGACCTCCCAAGGAGTCCATCACCGAAACCGCCTCCAGACCCTTACTAGCAATCTCCTCCCAGTCTGTGAGGCAGCACTCTGAGAGAGCGACCTGCTGGTGCTGAGACCGAAACCTCTCCTGCAAAAGGAAGAAGTCCTCTTGAGAAAGGGCAAGGTGAGAGTCTGGGATTGAGTCATGGGCCAGAAAGGCCTCAAGTGTGAATGGGAGCTTCTCTGGCTCCAGGAACTTCACACACACTAAGGCCCCAGGAAAATCGGGCACAAACCAGGCAGAATGTGTGCCTCTGTGCCGCTAACCCTGCTTTGTGCCCACCTCATAGAGTCAGCTACCATGCCCGATTCCTTCGAGCGAGAGATGGGAGGGCGGAGAGAGGTAGTGCACCCAAGGCGAGCTCAGCTGCCGAAGGACAGGGAGGTGGACATGGCTCCGGGCACGTAGGAAGCCAGGAGGGCCATAGAGTCACTAAAGGAGATGGAAGAGGGTATCGGGTCCTCATCCCCGGACTCCTGAGTATGCCTGCTCAGAACTGCAGGCAGAGGAGGTGACAAACTCTAGTGTGGACCAATGTGGGAGTAAACCAGACGGTCGTGGACACCCTGGAACCCCTCAGAAGGGGTCTGCCACTGTGTTGGCCATGCGGGCTGGCAAAGGAGAGGCCTTCACTGCTGGAGCGCCAGGCCCAGGCCACCAGGAAAACCCCGAGGCAAGGGCTGGGGAAGCCCCACGGCAGAGAGCCATTGAGCCATGTGAGGGGCCCATAGCACCTAAGACTGAGAGTTCTGCTCTACTGCAGAGGGAGGCGGAAGTTATGCCTACTGGCCCAAGGGGGGCTGAAGCTGTGCCTACTGGCCCAAGCCACTACAGGGAGACCCTGAGGAGCCAGCCCCCTGCAAGTTGCAAGGCATGTGCCAAGGAAACCACGCACTCTGTTCTGCATTGGAGACAGAAGTAGGAGCCCGGGCAAAGCCAGGCAAGGCTGACTGACTGTCAGGCAACTGTAAAGGGGTTGTTGTCTCCCTTGTCTCTGCCGACTGGCATGCTGACAACAGCTGGCCTGAAATTGGGCAAGAGGGTGAAGAAGGGGCTAAGCCTTCAGACTGTGCATTACCCGACCCTTTATCCCCTAACGAAGGGGGAACCTTCATCCATGACTCGGCTAAGGCGACCAAGACATGTGCAGCAAAATCTCGGCTGAGCTGTGCATGGGAAGCAGGGATGGGTTCGCTGCAGCCGAGTCGATCACAATGGAATGTAAGGGGGGGGGGGGGGGGGGGGGGGGGATGCAAGCATGGGACTGACAGAACCGCAGCTGAGTCAATCACCGTGAAAATGTGAGGGGGATAAGAAGGGGCTTGCAGTTGCTCAACAGAATCGCAGCTGAGTTGAGAAGACCCCCCTGGGAAGACAGAGAACAAGAAGGGGAGAGAGTGTTGAAGAAAGAAAGGGCTTCAGTATGCCAGAAAAAATGCCGGCCTGCAAGTTGGGAGAGATCAATGGATGAAATCTTCCGAACCCTCGCTTTGTCACTAAAACATTTCACGTATGTTTCTCCCTAAAGCAAAAGCATTATATATGCAAGAAAAACAAAATCAGCAGCACAATCAATCAATTGTGAGATGTAAAACATACTTGGCTGCTCAGAGTGCACGAGGTTAGCAGGGAATATGATTGCCAAGAAAAGAGCAATGATCTGAGCACGCACAAGGCACCAGGCCCTTTCCAGGTTCTTGTCGATACCGACTTTATTGTGTATGAAGCAGGGGGATACCAAACCACTGTCGCTTACTGCATTAGTGAGCCACGGAATAGTATGTGTAAACAATCACAGGTATTACCAAGAATAATTACAGCCAACAATGATCTTGACTTCCATTACTAGCAAGCCTTTACGACTGTACCAACAAATCTTCAATATAAATCTTACTAGTTACCAAAACTAATATGTTCCGATATGCTGGTCCATGTATGATCATTATGACTATGGACTTATCGCTGCATTGCCTCTTTCCTAAATGTATTCTATAAAACAGAACCTAGCATTTATTAATGAGACCATGCTTCCTCAAAATCGACAAAACAATTTTTCTTTTTTTTTTTTCTTTTTTTTTTTTGCGATATACTCAGTTTTAAACAATTCAAGAGCTAATTCCTGTAATGGAATATCAAATCATTCTAATCTGCCTGTATTACAAGAAAAAAAAAAAGGTAAATCAGAATAAAAATCTTCCCAATTTTAATCACTTCAATCACAAGCATCTAAAATTATGAACAGCTCCAGCAAAACTGATTCTACTTCATCAAGTATTACACACACACAAAAAAGTAATTCATGCTGTAAGTACATGATTCAGTAAATCTGTGTACCTAAGTTATCCACTATACATTCATTTTCTGTTTAGTAAAAGGTACAAACTTACCAAAACTAGTAAAAGTTATGCATGCCACTTCTTTTAACAGAATGGTCAAGACTCCCAGAATTTAATACAACTCCCATTATAAATCTGAAACAATTGTATATCTATGCTGAATTTTCTAATCTTTATGTCTCTCTTTTCAAAAAATGTCTTATTATGCCTAATCAGTGAATGTCATTAAACTTCTCTAAGGTCTAAAACAGCCTTTTACCCTTTTTATCTGGTCTCATCTGAATTTCCATGGTTGTTTACTGAGAGTATGTGCAACATTTGCATTTACGGACTCTTTCGTTATCTATGACCATCTTCCGAATATTAACATTTGTCTAGAAACAAACTTTGTCCCCGATTTTGTCTTTTTTTTTTTCCTTTTTAACCGCAGTTACAGCAGTGGTTGCTAATAAATACCAAAATAAAGAGCCCTGCTAGTTCAACAACAACAATATAGGGAAAAGATGCTCATACTGTTGTTATTGTTGTTAAGGTTCACATAATTTCAGAAAATAAACTGTTTTTAATTCATTTTTTGCAAACTGTTTTTTAATTCATTCAATGCACACAGATTGCTGTCATTTTTTTTTCCCATCATAATCTTATAATCATGTCGGATTTTGAAAGTCTCGATCATGTCACATATTGCTCTTCAATATCCCACTGAGGAAAAAAAAACAAGCGAAAGAAAAAAGATGATGGACTGGCATTACAATGGAGTAGAAAGGACAGGGAAACTATCTGCTGGGACCCTGGATTTGGCACCTAAGAGACAGCCAGAGGGAGTAGCTAAACATTTCTTGAACGCAGTGCCCCTGCTAGTACTACACCTCATGGCATTAAGTGATTAACTGAAAAGATGACGACTTTGGACTCGTAAGTGTCCCACAAATCTTATCTTTCCTGCACAATGGGGGGGGGGAGGGAGAGAGAGAGAGAGAGAGAGAGAGAGAGAGAGAGAGAGAGAGAGAGAGAGAGAGAGAAAAATGTACACTTTAACAACAAGGACAGTCATTTCTTTTAGTTGTACTGCTTTTCTTTTAAAATGCCACTAATTTTTATCTCTTATCCCATAAACAATCCATCCCCATGGGAACTGGAAACCAAAGAGAGTACAAGTTTCAACTTCAAAAACCTGTTTCCCTCCCTCCATCTATCCTACTGTGTCATGGTTTCTAATAAAAGCATCACATACTTATTCCCTCTTGAATATATCAATCCACCAATACATTACATGTATTCATGATATTTTTTCCACTCACATTCACTCAGCAATCTTACCTTGCCACAGTATCTTCTTGCAACTGGCGCAGCAGCATCATTGCCAAGGCGTGGTTTTTTTGGATGGTGGTAAACCCTCTGAACTTGACTGTTGTCGATCAACCATTTTCCTCTTTTCCATGTAAAAAGTGGATGTTGATCTCATCGATTCCAAGGTCTCATCACAGGACGCTTCCGACTGCACACTTGATGAATTCCTTCTCTCGCTTGAACTTACACTCATGTTTTTTTGACTGGAAAACTTGGTCTCTATTTGACGGAGGACACAGCTGTTTCATTTTAAAGGAAGAAAATGGTTTTCTTGGCTTAGCTGGCAACTTTGGCTTTAACACTGTTCTGCCTACTTCCACTGCTGACTTGCTGAATCAACAGACTCAGAGACCGACTTCTCTCTGATAAA
Source organism: Conus betulinus (assembly GCA_016801955.1). Taxonomy (NCBI): domain Eukaryota; kingdom Metazoa; phylum Mollusca; class Gastropoda; order Neogastropoda; family Conidae; genus Conus; species Conus betulinus. The sequence goes on along the minus strand of JADBJO010008105.1, from coordinate 83,973 downwards.
AAAGAATGATCGCTTCTTTCGTGGATGAAAACTCGGCTTCCGAGGCTTTGGTGGTAGTTTTGGAAAAGCGATCTTGTTTGCAGCTGCCTGAACCTCGCTTGTAAGCTTGCGGTACTTGGTGATGGTCCTACAGAGAAAGACGATGAAGGTCTTTTCATCTCTGATGATGAAGTCTGAAGAAGACTTCGATAATGATCTGTATCATATGACACTGATGGAACTTCATTTAGATGGCTGGCGGCATCAGAGGGGTTTCTGGTGATAGTTGATGTCGGATTTTTCAATGCTGTCTGACAACTCTCTTCAGGCTGTGTAACTACAATGTCGTTACGTTTTGGTGAAGTCTGGAAATCTGAAAAACCGTCTTCTTGCTCTTGTAAATGATGGGCATAATGCTCACTATACAAGTTTAGATCTGTGAAGGTAATTTTGCATTTTTTACAGTTTTTCATTGGCAAGTTGTGTACTGTTTTTAAATGAGACCTTAAACAATAAGTCTTCACAACAACAGAGCATTCTGGGCAGGCAATTCTATCTCCGCTTCTTTCATGACAGGGAAACATCTTTTTATCTGTCTGGGAATGAATAGGTGATACAGCTGAAGTTTTTTCTGCTCAAAGCAAATGCTTTTGGCACTTCATGGGCAACTGTCTTTGAAGAAGCTGAAACTGGTTTCTTTATCAAAGGAGATGTTTTCAATAGAGGTATTTTCTTAAAACTGGCGAAAGATGCTGCTTTGGCAAGGTACTTTCCTGGACCAAATTTCACTTGCAAAAGATTTCCAGTCTTTGCTTTATTTGGCTTAGCGTTTGCCATATAACTGCTCAACATAGGTTTTGATTGTTTGGAAGTTGATTTTCTAGCAACATTGGATACAACTTTCTTCACTTGCTGTTGAGAATCTGGTATCCAGGGTGGAAAATTCTGGGTTGACTGCTGATGTTCTTTTTGATGGAAAGTAGGCTTCATCACACTTGCTACTGAATTGCTCCTTTTCACACTTGCTATTGAGTCACTCCTTCTGTGACTGGTTGATTTCTTGGCAACAGCAGATTTCTTTGAAACAGAAGTTTTCTTAGAAATGCTTGAGAAAGGGCTGGACATTGAGGTATAACTCAGCAATGTTGATAAGAGCGTTTGCTGATTACTGGGATCACTTTTCACGTGAGTTTGTCCTAACAGTTTTCCATCATATGGAGTGTCAACATCAACTTCTTCAGTGTCACTTTCATGGTTAAATGCTGACTGACCACTTCTGGAAGGTCCACACACACGTGTTGGTGTGCCTGATGAAGCTGTCTTATCTGTTCCTTTTGCAGACTCTGGTCCATTAACGTAGGTCTGCCAGGGAAGCTGAACACTTTGTTCTCCCCTTTCCAGTGGCAGGACATGCTGTGCTTCATTCTCTGACTGTACAGTATCTTTCTTCATCTTCCTCAACTGCTCCATCAATGTCTAGATACACATCAAATTCTGTAACTTCTGGACTTCCATTTTTACAAGAAAGGTCCAAATCAAACAGTTTTTCACTCGGACTTTGCAAGTTCATCAAGTCAAAGGAAATATCTCTAAGTCAATTTCAACTGATATCACTAGTCACATCAACACATAATCAGAAAATCATTCCATCAGCAGGACTCTGAACATCTCTACATGTTTGCCCCTGGTCTGATGCATCTCTAAGCACTGGTCTGTAACACACAGAAAAAAAAAAAACATTCGTAAAGTTTTACTAGTATACAAATTGCAAAGGAGCAACTGCAACCAACTTTTTTAAAACTAGAATATATCCATGAATAAGGGCACTCCACTACCTGCCCCTAACGTCACTTTTTTCCCCACACCCCCACTCAACAATTTTACAGTCTTAACCTTGAAGTCAAAGTTTTCTACATTACTCAGGACTACTTTAACCACAAAAAAATCCAGAGATTTGCAAATGAATTCATACCTCACTGTAAAACTGGAACTATTTTGGAATTCCCCACTGCCAGTAACTCTGACCACCTTGTTCTTACAAAATCAGAACATGCTTATAAATCACTGCTTCATTTAAACTGACTGACTGTCTAATTCAGCGGAACCTCCTTTGTACGACACCCTCCTCATAACAACCAAAAAGTCTTTCATACATGCAAATAAATGTCTGTCAAACTGTTACTATCATGCTATTTTCAATTGCCGTTAAAAAAAAAAAAAATTGCTCATAGTAAATTACCACCATCAGTCTTTTAAATATACGAGTCTTTACTTACTCGAGTTTGCCCAAGCATAATACTAACAGTCATTTCAGCCATTTTCATGATGCATTTAATTTAAAAATTTTCATGAGGCAAACCAGAACTGTTCTGGCATTGTATACAATGGTCATTTGACCCTTATGAACATGAGGGATAGTCTGAATCATAATCTGATTGTTCTTCCACACCCTATCAAACTATGGCAAGTTCTGTGCATTTCTACACTTCATGAACTAAAAATCAACTGCAATCTCGTCATTGTTCAACAAAAATTTCGAAGTCTAGACAAAAGTAATTCAAAATGAAATGGAAGAAACCAGGATTCACCTTCTCAGTAAAGTACGAAAATTTTGTACATTCAGGTAACACCACCGATCTGCTCACAGACTTACAATTTCCTCTGACACTGACATCCCCCCCCCCCCCCTTTTTTTTTTTGGCCTATAACGTCATCAGATTTTATCACCATCTTTAATCTTGGTCAAGATAAACATGTCAAATATACACAGAAGAATAAGAATACAGCAAACAGCAACAGTTTGAACATGACAAAAAACATTTTTTTTTAAGCTTGGAAAAACTATGTTTATCTATGTTTTTATTGTGTTTGCGCGACGTGTGATATAATAAGCCAACTTCAAGTCTGAAATTTATGTCAAAAGATGAAACTGAACTATGTGCCTACATAGCGCAATATGTCCCGACTATTACAGTATAAACAGGTGTGGTAGTGAGAAGCATACAGCTGACTTTGTACCCTGGACTTTTATCACTTCTTATGGACAGTCTTTCAGTTATGTTTGACCCATCTGCCTCCAGCAAGTTTACAGATTTAAAATTACTAGAACAATCACAGGGGAAACAGCAATCATTATCACATATACCAATGGGCAAAATTCAAAGATCACCATTTTTTTTTCCAAGTATGAGCAAGAGCTGGGAAATTTAAAAGGATGTGGCTAGTGTCATATATAGTCAATTTAACAGCAAGTTAGAAGATGATAATCTCAAAAGAAATTTGAAGAAAAGGAAGGAACAAACTGTCCTACACTTGAGGAGTTGACATTTAAAAAAAACACACAAAAAAGGGCCAGCTACACAGCAGCACCACGAAGCGCACAGATCTAATACCAACTGTCATTCAGCCAGCACTGACATGTGATGTGAGTAAAATCTTAATGCCAGTACGGCAAACTTGGCAATGGCAAATGGGTCGAACAAAACTAGTAGTCTGATCAGAGCAATCAGTGAAAATTAATTGAGCACTATGAATACAACTGTCATTTTCCAACAGCCAACTTTCAATCAAATAAAAAGGAACTTGGTTAGCAAAACCCTGTGCCTGATCTTTGTTAATATTTTGTCATCTGAACTCATACCACTTAACTGGTAAAACATGACTGGCCACACCTCTTGTATGCTCTCATCAAAAACGTAGCTCACTGAATCCATTCATACACTAAACTATGTACGCATGAGCAAGAAAATGAAGAAGTGCAAGTGACTGAAAAACTGCAGAAAAACTAGCCACCACAATCAAAGAAATGAGAGAAGTCAAGCAAATTAGGGGTACTGCACAAACAGAAATCATAAATGGTAAATGGTAGACAAGACCATGGATAATTAAAAAAAGGGAAAAAAACTATTAAAGGCACAGGTAAAGGCAACAATAACAGTCACAGGCTAAAACAAAATTTAAGCAACAGCTGGAGCAGTCTGCCAAGTTCAACAACAGCAGCCAACACTATCGCTGCATAAATTCCTAACAGCAGTCAACACTCAGGTGTACTAGTTCACTGGTTCCTTGCCAGCAACATTTAAATGTTGGATAAGGTGAAGATTCCAATCAAAAAGGAGACAACTAATTTCTGACCTGGAAATTCTTCAATTTTAAGATGGTGTAGATTTTACACAGATTTTCAAACCAGGTCATTTTGAATCATAAAATCAAGACTGCAATAAAATCCAAGAAACACTGACTGACTTGAAAGTAAAAACCATGCCCAAGAGTGGGGTAATTTTGACTTGTATACCATCCAGATGAGGTCCTCTTCCCCAGACTTTATCAAACATAACAAGGATGGAACACACACAAATGATATTAAACTTAGCACGTCTGAACTAGTACAGGTAAGTCATGAAACATCATAAGTTAATTACACTTAAAAAGTTGCATTCACTACTGTCCTGTTGTTTTACAGCATCTACAGACCACAAAATGCATTCTGGTAATCCATGCCAGCCCATTCCGAACATAGAAATTGTCAAGATTCAAATAAGGTGCAATTGCAGAGATATACGATGCACACTGACTGAGTATGGGAGAATTAGAACAGAGAAGCCCCAATACTGCAAGATACTATGCATTTGCTTGAACAACTAGGTGTCACTGTACAACTCAGAAAAAAACAAATTAATCCGAAAATATGTGCACTGCCATTTACTCTCAAGTCCCTGACTACAGCATGGGTGGGAGTGATAAATGTTTGTATTACTGAAAAGTTTGTGGCCAGGTGCTGCCCATGGTCCAGGACCGCTTATGACCCCTGGTAGGGAGCATGGGCAACGCCCAAGCCGCCCCTGGTAGGGTGCATGGTTTAACGCCCTGGGGAGAGGGACAGGGGTCGGAGGGGCGAAGCCCCCCAAATGCGGACGAAAGCTTGACATTTAAGGACAGGTTTTCCCCAAAGATGGGAGTATGGCTGTCTTAATGGTGCGATAAAAAAACGGTCATACACACAAAACTCCACTGCTTGTCTATACAGGCAGTGTCCGCTGGAGTATCAGCCTGCGTATGCAGAAAGAAAGAAAGAAAGGACAGGTTACTGCGTTCTCCTTTGATACAAACGCTGGATTTTATACTTATCATACTTGCACAATGGAAAAAATAATTGCCAAGACCCTAATACGGATTTACTCCAACCCATGCTATAGTGGTCTGGCAAAAGCCTTTGAAGAAAGCTTTTTTGACACTGAATACAGATGACCGTGATAAATGTTCGTGTGAAGAGCCAGTCAACCTGAATTAAAAAGGTTTATGCATCGCACACACCTGACATTTGGATCAATGATCCTGAGGTGGGACCCATTACGGATGTTTGGGGGGCTCTTTTAAAACAAACAGCTCCCAGGCCTTCTGGAACTTGTGTGCTAATAACAAAACTTAATGGGCCTTTACTGTGATGAATCCTGGAACAGCTGTCTCCTTTAGTTTCTTCTTGTTTTCCATTTGCTGGGTGAAAGGAAAAGGGAAACTCACAAACTGATATTTTCAATACCACTGAAACCAAGCTCTTTCTAATTTTGATTTTAAAATGCACTGAAGACTCCTGTGAAGTGACTGGATTGTTTGCCGAGTCCAAACTTCATTCTCAACCTCAACAACTGTGCTATTATCATCACTTGCCTCTGTCATAGATTATAACTGTTTGACAGTATCAACTACCAGAAACTTGGACCTGCTCAGCTGGATTACATTCCTCGAGGAAGCAAACAAGAATGACAATGATTGCTGATTTTTATCAGTTCTTGGTTTCTTTACAGGAGCATCATCACAACTGACGAACAAATGATCTGGCAGAAATCCCTGCAGAAGTAGTGAAAGTAAAAGAGGTCAGTGTGCATGCATTGCCATATATGCACTCTATCTGACCATGTACTGATGGGGATCAAGACAATCATTCATTTAAAATTTTAACATGGACATATGCATCACTGTTGTACTATTGACACTCCAGAAGCCTTTCATCAGCACAGGTGACTGAGGGCAATTCCATCAAAATCTATCAGTATCACTAGGGTAAAACTAATTTATCAAATCATTTTCATTGCAGATGTTTTAATGAAATCTCATGTCAGAAATCGCAGGACTTCTGCTACTGTAATGTGTCATGAGACCAGAAGACATCTTTGTTTCCATAACATTGAGTACTTTTCAAGGAGTGAGAATGTCCTGTTTAGTCGATGTGATTAAATGACAGTGAACTTGCTCATTTGTTGTGGGGTTCTGACCAAAATTCATCCCCACAAAAAACCATATCAGTTGCAATTTGGATTCAACTTTTTTTAAATCTATCCAGCTAGAAGTGTTCAGGATTTCAAATTGTTGAAATATGAACAAAAACACAGCTTTCCACATTATCATTGGAATACAAATATTTTTCTTTCAAATCATTACTAACAAACATAATTGTCATGACACTGTGTAACTGACAAAGCACTCTGCATAACTGATTAGGCAACTTTTGTTGCAAGCCTGATAGGGAGAGGTTATGGTTGTGATTCCCATCAGAACCATTTATATTCTGGGGATTTTCTGGTCCTTGCCTGGGTCATATCCACGTTCATTTTGCCGTGGCTTTCCATCTACTGAATGATTACATCTCTAAATGCACTGCTCAAACTTCAATACCAACGCTGCAGAGGTCTGTATGTTAAAGGCCTGGATGACACTAGGATATTTTATGAAAGAATGTAAAGTCTGGCCCTGTCATGCAGTCTCAGACCAGAACATTGATCATACTCTGTGGCCTGTCATGCCCCTGCTCTCATGGTGACTTCTGTTTCTATTTCCTTTCCACTTCTGAGCCTCTGGAGCTTTCAGATTGTGGTCACTAGTATTGGAAAATTCATGGGGACTATCATAGGACTGAAATGGTGGCACACTCCGAAGGGAGACGCTTGCTCAGACTGGCTCCGGGACTAAACAATGAGTGTTGTCAAAAAAGGTCTTGACAGCTGGTATCCTGCATATGTTGGATCAGAACAGGCATCAAATGATCAATGAATACCACCAAAGTGACTCAGCAGTAGTCCCCATAGCACATGACTCTAATGGGAATCGAACCCATGACCTCTCAGCCGAAGTCCGCGACACTAACCGATTCGCCACGGCGGCTGGTACTACTAAAATACATTTATCTAGATCATTAGTCCCTTTGTTTTCAACATATACGTAAACAGTAAACCAAGCCTGAGTCAGAATTACACAAGGTAGAAAGCATGATTGAATGACCATCTCAAGATCGTTGGTGTGCCTGCATTATTGCATTAATTACTTTATTTGATGTGGTACTTAATCAAATGCACAGGTCTGTCAGACACTCATCAATCAGCCAATGTTGGACCGAGACATGTGATTGTCAGCATTTAGTACAATGGTCATAGCTACAAAATGACAAACTTTTCCACTGCAAAGTCCAGTGGAAGTGTATAGCATCGTTTGTTTTCACAACCACTTGCTGGTAACAGCCATTCATCACTGACTACTCTTTAACAAATTGGGTCACACTTCAATTTCGATATACTTCCAACAAAGAAACCTAGTTAACTCTTAACAAGTTCAGAAACATATTTTACACTGTAAACTGAACCGGGCTCATCATTTTCAAAACTGTCCCCTGATACCTCAGAACAATCTCAATCTCTGGAACGATTTTAAACAGAAAAGGGTTTAAGGAAAATAAAGATGATGAGAGACTTACCTCAAAATGTGGAGCAACACTAGATCAGTATTATAACCTAAAATCAGGGAAGCGCAACCCAATTTATGATAAACACATTTCACTAATATACTCACTGCAGCGAATCACACAAGAAGACCACAAGTGGCTAAAACATTGGAAGCACTTCTTCAGTCCAAGAGCAAAAAAAAAAGAAATCTTATATAAATAGGTGCCTTCCAAACTGAAGTTAGATCCAAGTCCAATTTGTGTACTGCCAAAGTATTCAAATGACATTAACAGAAATACCCATTTTTTCAATGGATTTGTTAGTCTAGTTTGGCTTAAACTAGCAAAAATTTTCCATTTCTACAATGATATGCCTTTGCAGTCAGCCGAGTTATAAGCAACATTTCCATACCTTACCTTACTTGGAAAAACAACAATAACCTTTTGCGTAGGAATACTTTTATTTGGATTTTACAGTTATTCTTATTTCTACCTAAAAGACAAAAATTCAATTCGAAAAATCTGGGCTGAATTCAAGCAACGGAAGTTCCATTGAATGTATCTGATATTCACTTTATATTTAGATCTAAATGTCTTCTTGTGTTTTTCTTCAAAACAAAAACAAAACTATAATCTAAGAGTTTCATCTTTTTGATAAGAGTATCACATCAGAACAGACTATCAAGAAAACATGTGCAATGATGACATCCACTCCCCCACAACCTTGACTAGTCTGATACTTCTTTCCTTGTAATGTTACTTGTAGTCTTCTGAACACTGACTGTGTCAATTCTTCGATGACTTCTTGCTTGCTTTCCAAGTTTGTGGGATCAGATCTAACATTTTCTGTGTAAATGTAACTAAAAACATAGCCACAAGACAATCTCTCATAGTCATATGCAACCACCAGTCCGCCTGAGCACCATGCAAAGCAGACTTTTTCAGTTTCACTGTGCATCATCATGAGGTCTGAAAATTTTTCTCTCATGAATTATTCATAACCCTCAACCATGTGTATGACAAAGCAGCTGTCCAGATTTTTTCTGCATGCCTAACAGCTGACCTCAATTTGTGCACATCTGCTGCAGTTTCATTTCTTCTGAAGTTCACTTCAACAACTTGAAAACTGTACATGGTTCTTTTCATCTCTTGTAATTTTGAAAGGTCTTGGATCTAGCACTTTTGTGTTCATGCAGATGTAAATTAATTTGTTCAACCATACTGCAATTCACCTGCAACATACAAAGTTGAGGTGCTGCTGAAGTGGCCTATGAAAATCTTGGTGACATGACCTGTCACCGTCCATGACTTAAGAAGCATCCGACCTCACTTCGTTAAACTTTCACATGTCTACAACAAAATTCAACTTTGTTAAAGGCACTGAAGTGGCCTGTTCAAGTCTTTGTGACACAACCTCCAGTCACCTTGTATGACCTGGTTTTTAATGCATCTGACCTCATATTGTATACCACCTCTTGAACAAATTTCAACTTTGCCTGGAGCAAAATCTAATTGCCTAAAAACTTGTAACTTTAATTAAGAACATCTGACTGAGATCCTTTTTGTACAATTCATTCACAAGTTTCACTCTTTCTGGTGGTGATATCTATGTTCTGATCTAATCAAAAGTTTTGTCGTATCTGAATTATTGAAGCCATTTTGTCCCCAACTCTGCAGCATGTTGGATGTTTTGAACACTCCCAATTTCTTTATTCTTAATGCTATCATGGGTGTTTCTTTGCGTTTTCTTTATAGTTTACACATCTCTGCTCAGTTAACCAGGTAAGTTTTAAAGCCTATAACTAGATCAAGTTCAAATAACCTTGGTCAATCTGGTCTACAAGTTGCACCCCAAAAACATAGGGCCCGGTCCTTGTTCTGATTCCACAGCATCATAGCTTTTACTTCACTAAAAAGTGAAGTGATTTTCACTTAATGTCTACCATCACCGATCTGTGCGAAGGCTGCATTGCTTCATTCGAACTTTGCGCACATGAACTTTATACCAAATACGGCCCTAATCAAGTTATTGAGCCGCAATTTGTATCAACGGTGCATCTAAGGCCGATCAGGTGCATCGACGGAAAATGAAACATGGGCAATTAGCACCAAACAGCACAGACAGTTTCGTTTATCAAAGTCTGGGAAAATAAAGTTATCATTAAATACACTTCACCAAAATCTTTCAAACTCATCTGCTATAGCAACTCAACGTTTTCTGTTCTCGAGGATGTTTACGGATAGTAATGCAACCTTGCGTTGCGATATCCGCCATACTACGGCAGCCATTGCACTCTCATTGTCAAGACCATACCACAATAGCGCAGCATAGGCAGTATAATCAGCTATTCCGATGAACCTGCCTTGCGATTCTACAAGTCTGTTCTAAAAAGAGAAAACAATAATATCTCCAGCAACAAACTAGTAAAACACTGTAGGCACCTAACACGAACACGTCACCTACATTTCAAGTAGGACTCCGACGCTGCCTTGCTTACGGACAGTGCTCGACGGCAGTGCTCGCCTGGCAGGTTTTGCGAATGCGCGGAACGGAATGTAGACCTCCCATGGATGTATTCATGTTTTCGTTTTGTTCTCCGTTTAACTCAAGTATTTTATGAGTAGTGTTCTAGTTTGTTTCTGTTATCCATGTATACGATTTGCAACGTGTTATACAGAAATGCCAGACAATAATTATATGCGACAGCGTACATGTTAAAACGCCGTCAACTCGGCCAGTGTTGAGCCATGGATCCGCCGCGTCACAGCGCTGGCATGTTTTCGGCGTAGGCTAGCCTACTTGTGCGGTGTGGCAGTCAATGTCGGTCGGGGTTCACTCTTGAACAGCAGGGTAGACTGCTCGCAATAACCGACTAGTCTATCGTGGGTTTTGAAATGCACTAGGCCTAAACGTTAAAATTCCATTTGTCTTGTATAGACCGCTCAGTCAAATCTTCACCAAGAATGCAAACAGTAGGCCTAGTGACAAAGCATCTAACCGGTGGCAGTCATGCATACTCTTTTCAAAAATTCCTTCCGTTTGGCTCGGTAGTGTGCCCGTTTAGGAAACTCAGCAAATGAATGGTGGTTTTCCAATCACTGTGTACTGACATGGCATGTTTTGCACGGTTGGTTTCCTCTTTTTTCACACAAAGCTGTTAGTAAAACGTCTACTCAGCAGAATGGAGAATATTGAATGGTGATCCCGTAGCACTGCAAGAGTTGCTGTATCAAGTCAGCTTTATCACACATCTGCCCCAAACTAATCTTAGACCAACTCATCATTGAGACTTCGAAATAAGGTTGAAACAACAGGCCTAAAAATTCAGATTCTGTGAGTAAGGCTGAACAAATTGCAGATGTTGGGGTGCAATGTGGGCTCGGTTTACCGGCGATGTCCTGCGCCAGGTCACTGACTGTACTCAGCGATGTATCTCACCTGATACAGTTCCTAGTGCTGTTCGTTCCAGTACTATTAACTTGGATTAAAGTTTCATCAAAGATGACAACTAAACACTTAACTATCCATACCAGCATGCATCACACTGGCAGCTCAGATCGTTTCAGTTGCCTTGAAGTCACTGCTGGGGCCAAACTGATCTGCGATTTAACACAACTATGAAACCGTTTTAACAACAGTCATTGTTAAACATATTGCAAATTTTGCGCGGCGACTCGTGTACAGCTGAAATCTGTTGAGAATGACGAATCTTGGTCCAGGCTCCTGAATCAAGGCCAAACAAAAAAGAGAGAAGGAAAGAAAAGTTTGTGATCCCAGTCATTATGAACAAGTACTTGATTTTTTTTTTTTTTTTTTTTTTTTTTTTATCTTTTGTAAAGGCCCACAACTTCTGTTCGGATTAATTTTGGAGGGGTAGGTAGATCGAGATTCATGGCTAAACCAACCACACAGCATGGCACTGATTCTTCTTAGTTTATGCGCACTGTGACCGTTGCAGCAGAATAGAATATCACCTCAGTCCGTCCAGTTTCACCTGCATGTATTAGTACGCAAGATAACTTGAAAACGTTTGGTGGGTCGTCATGACTTTTATTCGGCTGTTCACATAGTTAATACCAACCAGTTACGAAAATTCGAAGGTCACTAGGTGTAATACTGACGAAATACAGAGGGGAGAAAAAAGAACAAAAATGTTTGCGAACAATTGCTGTTAAGTGTACCAGAAGAAACGCGATTTTCATATTGTAGGAAATGGCATAGGAATTGTTTCTGTCTTATGCCCAATAACTCAAATGTTTACGTATTTTGTAATTCTTATAAATCAAATTTGAAATTTGTGGAGGATGAACCTGTTCCATTTTTTTCTAAACTGTGATTGGTCATTCTGCTTCTATTTTCATCTTGCCTAGTCAGTATACAAACCTGTCCGCCCATTGTATTTCAGTAAATCCCAGATACAAATGGACTATGTTTTATTACCATCTGTAAAAATAAAGTAGTAATTTACTGCAAACCCAACATTCATTCATTCTTGCAAATGGTAGTACATTCGCAAATGCACAAGGATATGATGTGCAAGTTGGATTTACAGCAGTTTTGTTCAGATCCTGACACGCTATCTGCAGGGAAAAATAATATAGGGATAATACAAGTCCATTTTTCGTATCTATATGACTAGCCCCCAAAAAACTTTAGGCGGAGGCTTCTTACACCACATTCATCTGTGCACCTCTTGTTCAACAGTGTCTGAGCTTGATAACGTTTGAGGTGTCTTTTATTTTCCTTTAATATAAGCATGGATCTAACAATTTTTTAATAAAAATTCACCGGCACAAAGTTTGCTTATAATGAAAACATAAATATCGTTTGAATCAAGAACTTAAGATTTTGAAGACAGTGTACTTTGTGTCTCATAGAATACGTAACTGCTGTAGATTCTCAGTCAGACATAACTACTATAATGGCATTATTTCTACGAATTCTCGAACACTTTGCATAGGATCTTTGGTGTTACCAGCTACATTTGAAAAGTAGTCTGAATGTAATTCTAGACCAGTTTTGCTCCACTTCCGGTTTAACATTTGCACATAGTTTCCCTGTGCTGGGACTGCAAGTGAGGCTGATGCACAAAGGCTAAGGAACGTCACTTGCTAAGCGTGCAGATGACATATGAGAGTGCACTGAATCAGGCATCACTTTTTCTTTAAATCATTTTAGTCATCAGTTTGCCTAGCGAATACTGTTCATACCTAACTTTACCACTTTTTGCTAGTTGTCCTTCGAACCTAGTCATTGTAGCGTTGATGATTCGTGTTGACGTCAATCATTATTTCAGGTAATTACCGTTATCGTTCAGATTACCGTGAAATACCAAAATATAAATATAGAGGGGGGGGGGGGGGGGGAATCTGACTCATCCTGAGCAACTTACTGCCGTAATTTTTGTTTCAGCGGATGTCGGCGTTGGAAATAGGACACTCGTCGTGTTAGTAGCAATTGATTTTTACCTCCAATGCTAAGACAATGCTACCAGCTTACTTGGACTCATATGGCTTTGCCGAGTTTTCCGTTCCAGTTTTAAGCATTACAAGCGCGATCACTGCGTGCATTCCAAATCTGTAGACACGTTCTATACTGAAGTACTCAAGAGAAATCTGCAACCATTCGAACTCGCACAAGGAATCAGTAAAGAGGTGTGTCGGAGTCACTGCATTTCCTTGAAGGCATTTTTGTGGCTTCTTAACAATCAGTGCTGGACAAGAAGTAATAACGGCACTAAAAGAATCATATTCATATGGGCTGCCAGCAAACAGCTGTGAAGAGAACAGAGGTTGGGTAACTAGGCCGTAACAGAAAAAGAGAGAGAGAGAGGGGGGGAGGGGGGGGGGGGGGGAGAACACAACAACAACAAAACAAACAAACAAACGAATGCAATAACTGGCAGCGCTGGAGCAACTCTGGTCGAGATCATCTGAAGCAGAAACTAAAGTGACGAAAAGTGTAAAGAACAAAATACATGGTAAGGATAATAACAATGGCAATAACAACAATTATGATAATAACAATAATAATGATAATGATAGTGACAACAGTAATGATAAGGTACTGATAATAACGGAAAAACTATTTTGAAATATGTACGAGAAGAATGACAACTTTTAGACACTTAATAGCTTGTAGCCTACAACTTAATGCTATATGTTGTGATCATATTCTTTGTTTTCTTTCTTTCTTTGTTTTTATTATCGTCCAAGTATGGAAGCAACGAAGATAAATCATTCAAATCAAACGTGTACTTGCCCAAGAGTGCTGTTTTCATTTGGCTGATTCACTGGAAATTGCAATTTTGTCTGAACATGTGACGGGGAAGTGAAGCAGATTCTCCTGTGGGCGGTGGTGGTGAAAGTGGTGTTCTTTTTGTTGTTGTTATTGTTTTCGTTTGACTTTTTCTTTTTTACCACGAAGATCGAGTTCATTAAAAATGCAGATTTTTTATGATTTACTATTTTCCTATGATCACTTTCATCTTTCCATTGCCTTTCGGGTACATCAGAGCATGATGGGGTTGTTTCCTTTCCGCATGTAGATATTTCTGCTATGAATTGTTGAGGTAGGGAAGAAATTCAAATAATATCAGGAAATGAGAATTGGTTGGAATTCTTGAAACTTCATTCAATGGACTAGCCTTGATTACACTTTTTATTAGATGGGAAAGTTCTGGCACTGTCTTGAGGAGTAGATCAGATTTGAAATTCAACCAAACCACACTTAGAAAGATCCGTTCAAACATTAACTCAAAGACTTTCCACCAGCTGCCAATGGTGGCAGCAGGGAAGAATATGACCAACCCATGAGTCAATTACACACATATCTCTTCATTTCACACACACCCATATCTTCTTAAAAGGTATGGGAAGCATCAATGCGTGTACTTTGTAATTAGCCGCTCGCATTAAAATATCTATTTACCCGAACGTTCGGATTTATGTGACGTAACTGTTAAACATGAGCACTTTAAACTCTTTCAAGACGCTGTGTAGAGTTTTTTTTTTTTCACCATTTGTGATTTTTTTTTATAAATTGGTTAACATTTTTCGTTTCGTATAACAATTGAAAAAAAAATCCCGTGTTAGTATACAGTTTTATTTTTTGAGCATGTTTGACTGAGATGAAGAACTTGATTTGTTTATGACCAACATGCGATATAGACGGAATCGATTGTGATATAATAACAACCATGATAAGCTCCCCTGCAGTCGGACTGGCTAAACAAATGAAATGGAATGAGAGGCGGTGGTGTATCAAAGTCTCTTCTTCTTCTCTCTGGCCACGGGGAGTCAGTTGTGGCACCACTGACGAAAAACCTAGTTCACCGGCCAGGTTCACTGTCCAAGTTATATGCTTAGACTTGAGTCTCTTAGCAAATGTTTTCCCCATCTGTTCTGCAGAGTAGTCTGTCCATCGTGTTCAGCATTCATTAGTGTTGTCTTCTCCTCCATCTCAGGCCCTCCTTCAACAACTCCATAACTGTTTTAGCAAGTTGCTGGGTCTTGTTACATATCCATCCGAATGTAGTTTTGTCTTTTGTAAACAAATCTCTATCTGGTCCAATACGCTGCTTGATACTTGACACGTAACTTTGCTCATCGGTGATATTGTCAGTACATCTAATGATTCGTATATTGAGATTCTAAATGTAAAGACAATATCGAAGTATGTTATCAAAAAGTTTGCTAAATATTCATTTTTACGATTTCCATTAGAGATATTATTGCTTGACGAGTTATTTCTCAGCACAGAATAATATTTTCTTGTTAAACATTTGAGAGGAGGGAGGGGTAAAAAGTGTGGTGTTAACTTACTAGGGGCTCAGATCTGAACTGACACCGGCAAGTTAACAAGGTCATCTGTACTAGGCCTAGATCGCAACCTTGCTAGAAATGGCGGGTGTATAGGTTATGCAAGTACACGAAAAACTGTAAACTCGGTTTTGTTGTTGTTGGAATCCACCGAATTCATTTAAGCCTATTTGCTCACGGTAAGACCGGGAAGCGAACACCAATGTCGAAATGAACGAGAACGTCTGGAAGCCATCTTGTAATTGTCGTCCATCAGTATTTGTCTTCAGCAAAAATGTTACTGAGCTTAAACATGCATTTAAAATTTTAAAGCTGTGTTAAATTCGAACTTCGAAAGTCTTTCATACCGCAGCAAGAGACGACAGGCTTGGAGCTAGGGCACCAGCAAGCCTAGTTTAATTAAGGTATGCAGTGATAAACCACAGCTGTCTAGTCTCCCGAGTGAGAGGTGACATCGCTTGTTACTATTATAGAGTGACAACGTGTAAAATCACTCGGTATTTACATTTGCAGGCCATTCAAAGACGCCATGATCTTGTTACGATGAGCAAAGGAAAGAAAGGAAGTAAAGGTGAAGTAAAAACAACGAAAGTTCCGTCAGTCAGTTGTATGTCACATTCTTTCTTTGATGTGTGTGTGTGTGTGTGTGTGTGTGTGTAAGCCACCCTATGTATGTTGATTTTGAACATGATATACCCATTTCAGATTAACCCACACAGAAACTCAAAGATTCATTTATAGCTTCGGTCCCGCCAGATAAGTAATAAAAGAATATAAACGACAACGCACAGTACAATACTTGCTCATACGCAGATAAAATAAATACAACAGTGTCGTTTGAAAACAAGGAAACTAATAATTTTGAATAGTCATGAGGTTAAAAATAGTTATATGTACATATAAATACAGTGTATGGCTATCTTTGATCATGTAAACAAACAAAATTTGAAGTTAAAAAAAAAACCTACTTATGCACAGGGCAGGAAAACAGACTATTTGATTTTGTTTTCACAATAACCAACATAATGGACACAATTTGCCATCAGTAAAGTGATACCAATAAACAATGAATTCTAAAACAGGTCTACCAAATTTAAGAGTTGAGAGGGAAGAGCAGTTCAAGTGAAGCAGCCTGTATGTGAGCACACATCCACAACCACTCAATACACAGACACACAAAGGCATGCATGCTCACACATAATAAGATCTGTCATGCTATAAATTAGTATAAACCACCATGTAGTAGGCAGCCACGTAGAAGCTATCACACAGTGGGCCATCATGCAAGAAACCATCATGAAGTAGGTATACAACCACTCAGTCACTGAACACTGACTTTGGAGCCAAACTTGGCAAATCTTTACATCAGTTTCAGCGCAGTCCGTGTGGTTTTGAAGATTTTTTGCTCACCAGAGATGGTTTTATTCATCTACATTTAATATCTTAGGTAACTTAAGCAAGCAACCAAAATCATAAGGATTTTTCTCGTTGCTGAAGTCAATGCACTTTGGTCAAATTCAAAACAAATCTTACTGGTAACCACAACCTTTGAATAGTCATGAACATTTCCATTAAAAGTATTTTGATTTGTACTTCTTTTTGCATTAAGTGTGAGGTGCACGCAACAAAAATGACGAGATTTGTTCACAAGGGTTATAGCATGAAGGCAAAGACAATTATTCACTGAACTTTATCAACGTTTAACCAAGTAAGACATGTCCAGAAAAAAACATGATTTTGGAGTTATTCAGCTTTAGAATCAGACTAATGGGGACTAAATAAAGCTAGCACTAGGTTTATTAACAGTCCCATTTTGATATATGATTTATCATTAAAGTTGATAGTAAGCTAAGGGTTCTGTTATGCCTTATTCTGCTCATGTCTTATTTCCATTGGTCAACAAAGTTTTAACATTGTGAGCTCTTTTGATGTTTATAAATGAGCTCATTTGTTCAGTGGTGAAAGAAAAGTTCTGTAAATAAGTGAATAGTTTCTTCTGTTAGTATGGGTGTATTCAATAAAAAGTTTGTTCTGTTTCTTGTTCCATCACAATTTCAGTGATAGTTTGATTTGAGATTTTTACGTAAGCAGGATCAAATTTTGGGTGTAACACCAGAAGGAAAAACTTGGAAAAGCACCAAAACGTACACAAACAACCTAACCACATGTGTGCTGGCACGCACGCAATCACGCACACACAGAGAGAGGACCACCACCATCGGCATTTCCATGTCTGCTTTCAAGCCACTCCAGCTGCTGTAGCAATCCATAGACATGCTTCCCAACTTGCACAGCCCACTTCACCAATCCTACTTGTGATTGATAATCTGGCTGGGTTGCCTAGTATGGCTGGAATCATCCGCAGTCTTCCTAAATGATTTTGCAGATGGGATGTTGACAGTGTTTATTTTTTCTTTTTCTTTTTTTCTCTGGAAGTCCATTCCACTCTTAAGTAGTATGAGGGAGAACACAACTTGCCAACGGTGGTGGTGTTATATTTGAATCACAGTGTATTGGCTCATGTTTCCTGCCATATTTGACTCAACATTTATGGAGGCATGATGTTGTTCATGACATGTTTTGATTCATCGTTTTGATGGTGCGACAGAAGTCAGGAAGGTTTGAGCAGCCATTTCACCTTTGACTATTTTCAAAGAAAAGAGTGAAGCGTTGATGTTTATCACCTGTCCTACAGTGATCGTAGCTGAGGTTCTAACATCTTGGTGACACATTAAGGAGTGGAGTCATTGTAATTTTGTGTCATGAAGTGAGGTGCATACCTCTGGATGCTTTCTACTCCATCGATGTCTTAATGGAAATAAAGTTCTCTTACTGCTGCGCTGTACTGCCGGGTGGATGTGATCTACACTGTTGGGGACAGAAGTGAAGATTTTGACAATGGAATCCCACTGTTGAGCTTGTATTTTTCACAAAGCTGTCAGTATGGGTGGTCAACATGAGGTCATCAGTCAAGTAATTCAGTCAAGGATGACTGACGTTTTAGATATATGCCAAACAGTATTATACTATACTCCTCATATGGCCTCAACAGTCCCATATGAAAATTTAGAAATGTATCTCTGTTTCTGAATTAAAAGTTCCTTTTTTTTTCAAATACCAATCAATTCAGGTACGTTGTCGACCACAATGAATGTGATGAGGAGGAAAACACCTATCAATAGTACTTCTAACTCCTCCTACGTACACTTTAAAGTTCAATGTTAACATCTTCAGTCATCATGGCATACTCTTTGCAGAGAGTTTTCTTTCATCTGTGCATTTAACTTTACATTTAGTAACACTGAAATACAAATAACATGTTTCTGACCATTCTGACTGCAGAACCTAAACACTGTTAATTGATTGTGGAGATAGCATTGACATTTTGTACCTGGACTTTCGTAAAGCCTTTTTTTCGATATGGTCCCACATGTCAGGCTACTTCCGTAGTTTCTGTAACTGATGGATTTTTTCCAGGAGTAGGTAGTTAACATCCTGCCCAATCACCATGCTTGGAGGACCAGGGTTTTCTATTGGGGTTTTCCTTCCCTTAGACTGCGTTGGTCCATGACTCCATTACGGAGTACCCTCCCATCCGCCACCCAGGAGGATGCGCCTCTACGCCGTGCAGTCCCAGCGTGAGGCTACTTAGTAAACTTAAATCGTATGGTATACTGTGAAAAGTTTTAGATTGGACTGAAGACCTCGAGAGAGAGAATTCAGAATGTTAAGAGTTGGCTCCTCTGTTTCTAGTAAGCTAATGTCATTAGTGGAATTCCCAAGGCAGCATACTGTGACCTGTATTATTTACTATGTATAAAAATGACTTACCAGATGGTTTAAAAAAAATATATGCATGATCTTTGCTGATGACACCAAGTTGTACAACTCGCCATCCAAACCCCTTACAATGCAAAACAACATTCAGCTCTACTCATTAACTGGTCTAACACATGGAATTTGTACTTCAAAGCATCCAAATGCAAAGTATTACATATTGGCAACAGAAACCCTAAATTAAATTACAGTATGAAAGTTGGGGATCAAGAAGTTCAAATAGCATGTTGTGAAGAGGACAAAGACTTGGGAGTCATATTTGATGAAGACTTACTTTTTGACAGACACATTGCACATACCATAAAGAAATCCATGCAGATGATTGTATTATTAAGAGAACTTTTTACATGCATGGACAAAGATACCTTCTAGACTATATAAGGCAATGGTGAGACCGATTCTTGACTATGGCAATGTGATGTGATATCCAAGATTAAAAATGCAGTCAATAGACATAGAAAAGGTGCAGAGAAGAGCAACTAAGCTAATACCGGACATTTGTGATTATTCATATGAAGATAGATTAAGGTACCTAAGGTTGCCATCCCTCAAAGCCAGATGATCAGAGGAGATCTAATCCAAACTTTAAAAATTTTCAATAACCTAGATGATATTGATCAAGCAAGTTTTTTTTAACCTGCACACTAACCAATACAACCCGTAATAGTTGTGACAAAGTACAAATACAGCAGTCAGATACTAATATAAGGAAGTATTCCTTCAGCCAGAGGATAGCATCAATTTGGAATAAACAAACTCCTAGCATCAAACGTGCACCAAATACTAACTCTTTTTAAAATCTTATCGACAAGCATAAAACAATTACTGATATCATGTTCGACTTTGATGGTCGAAAATAAAAACTGGGCTTGCTATAGACCTGACCAATAAACGAGTATACTAAGAAGGGGCATGTAAAGCCGTGAGGCTATGATGAAATAAATCATCGCCTCTAAACCTGAACCTGAACCTGTTATAATATTTTATCATTATCTTATGAGATACACTTTTGTATCATCTGAAAATGTTTGACCAA
Organism: Conus betulinus; assembly: GCA_016801955.1. NCBI lineage: Eukaryota > Metazoa > Mollusca > Gastropoda > Neogastropoda > Conidae > Conus > Conus betulinus. Next base: position 63,589 of record JADBJO010008105.1, on the reverse strand, counting down.
ATCTGCTTATCATATGAGGCAAGTAACTGACAACTACAAATTGTGAACAGTACAGGGCTGATCATGCTCTCCTGAGGTATTTAGTTTTTAACCTCAGCATTCTTAGAGTACGTATAGCCAACTCTGACTGTTTTTCGTTTTTCAGGTAATTTCTTTTTCGTTTTTAGGTAATTTCTCACCCAAGCAAATAACTTGCCATTTATTCCATGGAATTGTAATTTATGGAGTGCAGAGTCAAAATCTGTTCTTAACTCCAGACTGATTGCATCAGTGGTCTGGTCTTCATCTAACACACACTCACACACACACACACACATATAATCTCCTCTCAAGTAGATGACCGAGAGTCACCAGGGTATATGTCCCCTCACAAATACGCGACTGAGGGTAATTTAGTAAAATCCTATCGCAAGGAAATGACATAGTGTCATCTGATATATGTTCCTTCATAAGTTAATGACTAGGGGAGGGGGTGGGGGGGTGGGGGAGTGCAGTGGGTGTCATCCAGTATATGCCCCCTCACTAAGCATATTACTGAACCTCGCCTGATATTTATCTTCTCATGAGTAGATTGCTGAGGATCATCTGGTATGTTCCCTTCCAGTTAAATGACCGAGGGTCACTTGATATGTCTTCTCACTATTTAATGACTGAGGGCACTTGATATGTCCTCTCACTATTAAATGATTGAGGGGCATTTGATATATGTCTTCTCACTATTAAATGACTGAGGGGCACTTGATATATGTCTTCTTACAAGTGAATGATTGAGGGTCACCCCATATATGTCCCCCCTCCTAAGGAAATAATTATGGGTCACCTGGTAGATGTTCCCTCTCAGGTAAAGGACTAGGGTTACGTGTTGTGTCTTTCACAGTAAACGATTGTGGGTTTCCTGATCAATATCTTCTCATCAGTAAATAACTGAGAGTCACTTGGTATGTGTTCCCTCACTAAGAAATGACTGAGGGTCACCTGATACAAGTCTCTCACCAGTATATAACTGAAGGTCTTTTGCTATGATGTCCCTTACAGGTAAATGACTGAAAGTTACCTGATGTATATTCCCTCTGAAGTAAGTGACAGAAGAGAGAGAGTGAAATCCTAACCACTACAAAGGATTTTGCGCTCTCTTCTGTCATTTAATGGAGAATGACAGAAGGTCATCTGGTATGTGTGCCTAACAAAAGAAAGGAGGTCACCCATGATATGTACTCTCAAAGGAAATGAAAGAGGGTTATTTAGCATATGTCCTCTCACAAGTATATGACTGATGGTCACCCGGTATATACCCCTCACATGTAACCGAGTAAGGGTCACTCAAAAAATGTTCCAATGACTCAGTAACCCCATTACATGACTCCTCACAAGTACTTTACTGAGGGTCGCATAGAATATGTCCCCTCACAGGTAAATGACTGAGGATCACCCTGCATGTATGCAAGTCCCTTCCAAGTAAATGACGAGAGTCATCCGATGTATAACCTATCGCATGGAAATGACTAAGGGTCACCCCACATTTTTACCCTCACGAATGACTGAGGGTCACCATATATATGTCTCCTTGAAAGTAAATGAGTAATGGTTACAGTGTATGTCATCTCAAATGTAAATGACCGAGGGTACACGTCCTTTTGCAAGCCTCCATTTCCCTTTCCACCCATGATGCATATTTACATCATCCGTATCTGTTCCATCTTTAACGCTTGCCTTCTGATCCCTGATCTCCCTCGGTTTTTATTTCAATGTAAACATTGCCTATGAAAGTAGCTAGCTGGGGCTGAACCATCCAACAAGGATACGTAGCCAAATGCTGGAGCTGGAATTTACAATGTACCAGTTTTTTCAAGGATGCTTGAGCACTTTCACACAACATGAAATGGTAAATCATTCAACACATACAACTTCCATCGATCACTCTACATAGTTCCTGTTTTCTGCTTTCTCAAAATTTTAATAACTCGGTGTATAGAATATAATCCAAAATGCATTAAACATGAACACTGTGAGTTTTCAAAGCATATACGGACATGTTTTAATCATGTATACATCACAAACAATTAATGAGTAAAGATGGCAACATTCTATTGTAAGTATAATGTAGGAAATCATGCTGTAAGTAGATGCTTCTGATGAAATTATGTTCTGGAAATAACCAAAACAATAATCATAACAAAGAATCCAACGGATAACAACCGAAATAATAATTATAACCTTTCAATGTGTTGCGTTTGGTAGAAAAAAAATGCCCGGAATTCTCAATGTAAGATTGTTTAGCAACACAAAAAAAAACAACAAATTGTGAACAAAAGTACAAATGATTCTGAAAAGCATTCCTTTTTCTTACATTTATACAATGCACCTTTCTTTATTTGAAATATTTGGTTCATATAAAAGTAAGAGTAATGCAACAAGATGATGATTGTGATTTAAAGCAAGGTAAAGTCTCGAATTTCTTCTTTTTTTTACCACTGCTTTCATTTTTATGATCTTTTCATTTTTGTATCTTATTTGTTTGTCTAATTTTCTTTTTAACAGCATAGCTTTGCATTTTTGCTGTCTTAATACCAGACTCACCATATCCATCCTCTGAAATACTAATAATGAGGTAGTTTACAAAATTCATCGCATTGAACTGTGTATCCCGACAGTAATATTTTTGAACATCCTGAGGGAGAAATGCTAGTATCAGGTAAAACCAACTTCAGTAGTCTGTCAACTTGCTTACACAAAACTTAAGTTTCTTTTGATGGTTTGATATGCAGAATGATGTACTAGTTTTGAGAAGAAAAAAAAAAATGTATATGCATACTATATTACGTTTGCACATTTCACTTTTTTTTTTTTGTATTAAAGTGTGCATTAAAAATGGCATCCAAAAACTGACATCAATACAGTGCACACCTTTGTGCAGTTCTGCTATATTGAGAATTCTTGGGGCATAGTTCTGCCCTTAAATGTAGATATTCAATCTACATGCAGAAAAGGGGAGGAAAACTATTCCTTTAGGAATTTTGAAGTGCATAAAAAAATCTTGTATGTATGTTACTTTCATTTCCAAACCTCTCAAGAGTATGTTACCCCAAATCCACCACAAAAACTAAAAAAAATTCAGCACGTACTTTGACTGTTATGATGACTGAATGTATTTGAAAATATTGGTGGTCACAGATAAACTGAGAGTTTTTTTTTTAACCTTCTGTATTTTTGTTTCAATATGTAACTTGCGCAATATAGACCAACCAAATATAAGCTGATAACTCTCTAAATATCATTGTCACAACATAAATTGTCAGTAAAAATTCATTCACCCAACATTTTGAATCTGAGCATGAAAACCAATTGTTTTTGTGTGTAACATTAGAATATCACTGTACGTGGACAAAGTTTCCAGCGCACTTTGTGATTCACCATGGGGTCATTCACCTTTTGTACACCAAGTTTGTTAGTCTCCAATCATTATTGCACATAGTTCTTGTAGATTATGAAAGTAAGTGAACAGTTAGATCCGTTGCAGATTGAAAATGAGCATATTGTACTCACCAGCTTATCAGTTGCAAATTGAAAATGAGCATATTGTAATCAGCAGCTTCTTTTCATGAGACACAAATGGAATCAACTGACAACTTAACAATGCCATCTCTAACAAGTGTATTATGCAGGTGTACTCAATGTGACCGATTACAGACTAGGACTTACAACACTGTCCCAGAGTAATCTTCTTAAATTAAAACAATGAGACTGATCATGGGAACCGCTAAGGACACACCCTTCTTAAATTAAAACAATGAGACTGATCATGGGAACCACTAAGGACACACCCTTTCAACCTATACATTACCTGCATGGCCTTCCTTCAATGCAGGTCAGTCACACAAGGCAGAATAAGCAAAGGCATACTTAAGTGCAGTTGAAAATTCCCCAACCCATGTGCAGGAGTCAAAGAGACAAAAGGCATTTGCCTAGAATGTGGAAAATCATGGATAGGACAGGGAGAAGACAACACATAGCCCTTTCCAACCCATGTGCAGGAGTCAAAGAGACAAAAGGCATTTGCCTAGAATGTGGAAAATCATGGATAGGACAGGGAGAAGACAACACATAGCCCTTTATCTGAAATAAAAGAAAATAAGGAATGGGAAAAGTTTTCTGACTGCTTCAAACACTTCTGCCAAACTACCGTTGCTCCAAAGGTTTGAAAATACTGTCGACAATGGCCAAAACCAAATCAGAAATTCAGATTCCAGTGGAAAATCTCAGCATAAAAGAAAATATCCTTTATATACTGACCATTCAATGACCACGTTGACTGGATATATGCAGTGAAGCAAATGGCAAAAAAAAAAATCCAGGAAGATAACTTTAAGTCTACCACAAGCACTACACTGGCTCTCATCTACGGACTGGGTTTGAACTCAACAAGCTAGACACTGACACCATGAATCTGCTTTAAAATGAAATGGGAAGCCCTGCTTGGCATGAAGTAATGTGCAGCCTTCCATTGATGAACTGCTCAGGATATGCAGGTGTCAAAGGAAATGAGATAGCAGACACACTGGCAGGCAAGGCATCAATAAGAACTGGATTACAGCTTGGCCAAATGATGAGATAGGAAACCTGATGAATCACCTTGACAAAGAAGATCAAAGCCACCACTCCATGGACCATCTTGCAGAACTCGACATCAAGATCTAAAATAAGAGCAAGAAACATCACCAACCAACCAAATATCGGAACCATCTCTAGGCCAATACTGAAAAAAAAAACTCACAGAGAATGGGGCAGACTCATACTGGGCCTTTCCAATGGCAGGCACAAATGACTAAACATGTCAATTGAAACAACAGATTTTGAATCTTTTAGGATCTCCCGATTTTATTTCAAACAAATGTGCACTGGTAAGCATGCGCCAATAAAATCATGCAAATATTGTAATATGGAATGTCCATAGATTTGTGCGTACAAGTGTCAGTGTGTGCGGGCCTTGTATGTGTGTGTGTGTACAAACGTTTGTGTGAGAGCACATATGTCAACATGAACACAAGGGTGTGTTTTGGGAGTACTTGACCATATCGATTTCATGTTTGATACATCTCTTGATTTATCCATTTATAAATATTGATTGGGTGATGCATTGGTAGTAAGCCATGAAAGAAACATGTACAGAGGTACATCTCAGCTTGGTAACCACAGGCTTTTGATGCCTATGGGTTACAGGTGTGGATGGAGAGAATGAGGTGGTTGTCTTGTGTGCCATCCAAAGGTACGTATGTTCATGTGAGGCGGGGATGGGTTGGTAGTGTTGAGGTATGTCGGTTTATCCATTGATTATCTTGCTACTATGTTATTGTGATATGCTTTATCTTTTTGTTTGCATTCTTTGTTTTCATCCCAGTTGATACTATATTCATCACTGTATTTTTGATTTTTACCACAATCATCATTATATTGTTCTTGTTATTACTGATCAATAATGTCATCTTGTGCACATTGGGTCCCCAAATAGTCAAATGCAGACACACAAACACACACATAGATGTATGCATCCACACAGGCACACATGCAGGAGCATGCTCACAAAAGCCCAAAGATCATACATGCACATACACACTCACATATGTAATGTATGCACATATTGCATACACTGATACACACATACATGGGCCCATCCATTCGCACACACAAAGAAACGTGCACACACACACACACACACACACACACACACACACACAATTACAATAGTGACACAGGCAATGTTAGGTAGGACCCAAGATCTGACTGGTGCAATAGGCAGGTAAGACATTTGCCAGTTGTATGCATGAGACCCTTGTCTTGAATCCTTTTGTCTTTGTCATCAATTCATTTGTCCCTCAGCTGTAAAACGTGGCACTATATGATCTCGAAACTTAACAGATGTAGTGTAACATATATTAATTAGTCTGCACGCAGTGACACCTCCTGTATGAAACTGAAACTGAGAGGAACCACCACCACTGTGTTGTTCCACTGTAGATACAACTCATGTTTGATTATCAATATCATATTAGCGACAAACGTGCACCATTTCCAATGTTGCTCAAATTGTGGTAATGCTCTGGCGATTTTGCTTTACATAAATTAGTTGAACAAATTTTCAAGATAAAAGGTTGATTTGCAAAGGAACCATATTTTGCTGATCAATCTTTCCTTTGTCCATAAGCCCTTTCCCAGAATCATGGATAGCCACATATGAATTAAACAGAGAGAAGTAAGAACTAAAAACAGGAAAATCAACAACAGCTGGTCTCTGTGTCAGTGTCTTTTCATTTATTATTCGCTTGGATCTTGATCTTCATTACATACAACAGAAATATTTTCTTTGGGGATTAAAAGTTCTGAAATGAGATCATCCTTAAATATGAAGCTCTATTATTTTTTCCCATGCTCCATAAAGAGTACCTGGATCTAACTGGTATTCATTCTGTGCACAAGCCATACACTTCACTTCCTTGTTCTGTACTGTGCTTGTCGTAAGTACTTTATGCCTGCCTCAATTTTTTTGCCCAAGACGATTGTTTGGGGGCGATATTTTTTTTCCCTTCTTTTTTCAAGCCTGCATCTTAAGAAGCCAACGTGTTTTTGAAAAAAAAAAAGCTAAGCTTTACTTTAATGTATTTCATTAACCTTTCAAGTTCTTCAGACTAGCAAGAGTGTGTGCTTGGATGTGCACCTGCATGTGTACACACATGCATATATATTTATTGTGTATTAGAACACAAATGACATTTTCTTCTACATCCCATTTGAAATGGCACACACTTGCCGATTTTCATGGAGATTATGATGAGCTTTCATATGATTCCTGTGATGTAGCCTTGGTGTTCTAGCCTATGTCAATTGGTCTGACACAGACTTAAGCCAAGGCGACTCCAAGCAAGTAATATGAGCAACAAGAATAAATCTGCCTTCCAACAACAAGCATCAGCAAGTTTAAATCCACCTTCCAACAGCAAGCAGCAGTAAGATTAAATCCACTTTCCAGAAATATGCAGCAACAGTGTGAAGCAACAAGATTTTAATCCATGTTCCAGCAGCATGCAGCAGCCTATTGAAATCCACCATCCAACAGTATACACCAGGAAGATAACATCACCGTCAGTAAGAATGCAGCAGCAAGATTGAAAAACTGACCATCTTCCAACAAATCTTAATGAATGTTAGCAAACTGCCAAGAGAAACGTGGACAAACAAGTCACAAGACAAAGCACGACGCATTTTGACCTCTTAGGTCTTCTTCAGGCAAGACACAAACGAACAGGACGATGAAAATGAATGAGTTTGTCACTTAGCTTGATCTCTTCGGTGCAAGATAGGCCTGAATCTACTGCAGTGAATGTTGCTGGGAAGATGGATTAAATCTTGTTGCTTCAACATTCAATGCCTACCTTGCGCTGAAGAGATCAAGTTAAGTGACAAATTCGTTCATTTTCATGGTCCTATTCGTTTGTGTCTTGCCTGAAGATCTAAGAAGTCGAAACGCAGCGTGTTTTGTCTTGCGAGTCATTTGTCCACGTTTCTCTTGGCGGTTCACTAACACTTATTTAAGATTATTTTAGATTTCTGCCTGCAGTCCTATCACTTTGCAACTACATCTTCCAACAGTTCAGCCGTAAGATAAAAGCCCATCTTCTAACAGTACACAGCAGCAAAATAAAATCTACCTTCCAATAATTTGCCATAGCAAGATAAAATCCACCATCCAACAGCAAGATAAAAAAAAACCCACCTCCCAACAATTTGCAGCAGCAAAATGAATGCTAACATCTAAGTGAGCAGTAAGCAGCAGTGAGATAAGCTCCACCAGGATGTGCAAGAAACACTGCCTTTCATGGACACATACTGCAACTTTCATTACAGATCTACATTGCGATATAGAGACACCGGCCCATAATCTCTTCAGACTTCAGATTCTGATACAACTGTGTACCATGGTAATAATGATGACAGAAAAGCTCCAATACCTCAAGTATCCAGAAATGTACAGTTTGTAAATCCAGCACCTACAGAAATGCAAACACTACATGTATTTGGTGATAAAAAAAGGGTGATAAACATGAGCAAGTGTAATCTTAGATATCATATGGAAAAGTGCGAACAACATAAAAGGAAGATTGTGTTTGAGTACACTGTCCAATTCCTGCATGCTACAACTAGTTTGCTGGCTCTATTTGGCTAAATCTTAATGGATTACTCAGTTTAAAACACCGGTCTTATATTTGAAGTAGCATGGAATCACTTCTACTTTTCTCCATTCCATGACCAAAACACACGACCCCAAACACTTTCAGGGTTTTGCGCTGTGTGGTCTTGCTTTATAGCGCCTGAGAAAAGGCATGAAAATGCTAGATGCTGGAGCAGACACACACAATGTTGCAGCCTTTCACAGTCATATCGAAAACGCTACAGTCCCACTTTATGCCCGGTTTTTTTTTTTTGACATGCGTGTCCCCATGCAAGGTGGTGTAATATTTTTATCAGAACCATCATTGTCTGTGTTGAGCAAAGGTCACTGATGGGAAAGCTACAGATGGATTCATGATAGATCAGTGATGTACTTTATAGACATTTTTCCTTACCTCCATTTTAGAGGTTACACATTTCCACCCATTTCTGTTAGTAGGTTTAATGACTGTCTCTCTGTTAGGAGGAGGATCCAAAATAATAAACAATTTTAGTGATATCAGTTGGACGAACCTATTAAATTTTAGAGCCAATCATTGGTGCAGATAGGAACAAGGGGACGGATCCATGTTCCACTCTGCACACAATCATGTGATAACCATATTGCTGAATTTAATAAAACTCAGTGGGAAGATACAATATAGCCCATGGGCAAACCCATTATATTTTTATGTTGAGCCATGGTGAGCATCTCAATCACAGGGTGGATGCAGAATCCAAACGCTTCTATGGAGGATTGTGCATTAGTTTGCAACTTTTCTTTTCTTTGACTGACAATTCTGCACCCAGAAACCTCAAAATTTGAGTCTTGTAGATGCTGGCCTTACCAATAAACTTGTAAAACTTGATGAAGATCTTTGTACATGTTTTCCTTAGATACCTTCCCTCTCTCCACAACATCACCCCTACACATTCAAATTTATTTCCATAACAAAAAGTATTGACCACACATATGTACACACAATTTTATAGCTAAAGATAACATCTGGCTCTGCAGGTTACACATGCCATGCAAGATGAAAAATATTATGCATAGTGAATTGAACCATGGTATTGTAACTGCATGTCCATTATATATCAGATCTCCATTTCTGTCTCTTCACAAGAGATCTCCATTTCTATCTCTTCACAATGTTGTACATTTTTATATAAATGTCAGCACACACACACACACACACACACACACACACACACACACACACACACACACACACACACACACACACACACTGGGCAAGAAGAAGCAAAGACAATATTTAAAAAAAGAATGAGACGCTGAATCACACAAAGTAGACATGAAAAAAGTGGACATGAAGACGGACAACATACAAGAGAAATTGATAAATAATATTAACAGCAGTTTAAACGAACTACAATGACAATCAGACATCCACAGAAATAGAATCATTGTCCTAAATACATATAAAGACAAGTCAAGTGTCTTGTTTGATTTTGGGTTCAAGTTCAATAAGCAAGACAAGCACGAGATAATGGCGGGTAAAGTAATGAAGAGTTTGTGAGGCAAAGAAATCATGAAAGGAATTCTTACATGCAGAACGGAACAGTAAACAGTATAAAATAAACAAGTAGGGTAACTATTGCTCCCATGATGAGATAATTTCATGCCCATACCTCCAAGCAAATGTGGCTTTTGACACTAAATTTCCTAGTACAAATGCCAACATGGAGCACACAGAACAAATAAAGAGACATGCCACCAGAAAAGATGTTCTGTGTTTGCCCATATACCCTGTCCCTGACATACCTACACAACAACAACTGGAGAAATAAACAAACACGAATCAACATTTATTCAAGGCTGGCACAGTCTCTATCATCTATATACATAAACAAAATATACATATCAATATAAACAAGTACAGGTAACCTCGCTTTAACTGGTGTGTGAAAGGAAATTTTAATTGAAACATGTTTATGAGAATCTGTCTGAATTAAAAAAAACGAAGTCATTTCTAGCAAGACTGACATCTTTCTCTCACATACACAAACAGTTTCTCATTCCTTTTATTCTTTCTCTCTCTCTCTATCTCTCTCTCTCCCCTACACCGATACAATATCAGGTAGAACAGCTCATGAACTACAAATACTTGTACTCTTTTTCACTCATTTTTGTTCCCTCTCTCTTCCTGGCATAAAGACAATATCCAGGCAGAACAGTTCATGGTCAACAAATACTTATGTCCATGGAAAGACCTCAAAAAAGAAGTAGATTCAGTACACACAGATATACCACATGCTTCATAAACACACAGATATGCCTATATGCTCCCAAACAACAAACTCAGCCTGAAGAAAGTCCTAACAGGAACAAACTTGAGGGAGAGCTTGATAGCAGGTCTTCAGAGAACATCCGTTCAAACAAGTGTTTTAGCCTTTAACTTCCAGTTCAGAGCTGAAACACTTATGAGTTCCTATTCTGAAAAAGTCTGGATTTTTTTCACAAAACTTAAGAGACTTTTTTCAATCTATTAATTTTTATTCATTTCGCTTACTGATCTGTACTGAATCAATATTTACTTAGTACTTTCTTATTTTTTAAAGAAAAATTACAAATGTGCATCAAAAGACCTGGAGGGAAAAAAAGAAAAGTGAGATCTCTCTGTGTCTAGTTGTACTTTGGTCAACTTTTCTCTGTATTTCAGTTGTAAACAATAGTCCAACGAGATGGCTGCTCACATTCCTTATCCTTGTCCCCACAAACGCGATTGTATGTTGTGTCTGGATCAAAGCCTAGAATTTCTCTCTCATCTTGATCCTAAAGGAAAATGTGGACTCCCTTGTTCCAATGAAATACCTGCACATTGAAAGAAAAAGCACACACACACACACACACACACACACACACACACACACACACTAGCATAAACAAGTAAAATAAATACAAGTCAGGCTATTTAAATGCTAAGAAGCAGTTCTTATTCTTGAACTCTCTTATGTAGGAGATGGCCATTGTTCTATATGACTATAGTGTCTAACAGCAAACCCTCTTAAGGCCTCATTTTGAGGACTTCTGACAATCACGGAACAAATGTGTCTGGATTTAAGATGCATCACGATGCTTTGAGACTGAGAATAAAGAACCACAAAGTGCCAGTTTTGAAACCATCAGTCTTAAATTCATTTATATCCGAGACGAAAGTATATCCTTTAGTCTTTAGTAAAATGTTTATGCCTGAAGTTAATGCAAAACCCAGTAGAAGATGTTCAATATTTCTGTGCACATCACTGGATAATATTTCTGAGCACAACACTGGATATGCTCAAATGGAGCTATTTCGGTGAAGAAATATGTTTTTAAAAATGACCCCCTTTCTGCTTTTTAAACAAAGTTTCCAGTTTTGAAGATGATCAAAATTTTTTAGATCTGAATGAACATGAGACAAGCTAATCTCTGTCTGGGTATTCATTCTTCTTATCAGAGGGTTTTTAATTTTTGCCTGAATGTATACCTGTATGCTTATATGCATATGTATAAATATATGACTGTATAAAACTGAAACTCACAAGAACAAAAAATGTTTGAAAAGACCCTGTTGTTTAATATACTGGAGTGGGGAAGATCTTCATTTGGGGGTAAATTTAGGGTATTTATGAAGTTTAGGGGCCCGCTATTCAAAACCCTACTACATCATACACAGCCTCCTTTTGAAAGTTATGAAGCACCATACCATCAAACTGAAAGGCTGCCTTAACTGACATATGTGAACACATATGTTTATATGGTGTTAGTAGAACATTATGTTTTCTGACTTAAACTCCCTTTGACACTGATGGAAATAAAGCATAATGGCTATAATCATGTTTGAAAAAGGGTGAGTGTCAAAAGTGGAATGCTGTATATTCCAAATTTGTCAAATTTAGTACCAAGACAAAAACAGAATTTGTTTTTTAAACATGTCTTTAAAGGGATGGAGTCTTTCTTAGTGTCAAAAATTAAAACATTACTGTCATTGAAGTATTGCTCTTTTTGACAGACTGCATTTCAATCAAACATCAGTGTAGATGCAAGACCAGGCATGCTACACAAATTTGAAATATCATGAAAGAATAAAAAGAAACAAAAGAAAAAGGCAAATACCAACTTTGCATGGGAGCAGATCCACTGGTCAATGATGGCCACACCACCATCCTTATAGGTCTCCAAGATGTCTTTGGTCTGTTCATAGATGTACACTTTGTAATCCTTCAGTAGCTTCTTCAGCTTGGTAATCTCTGTTCACAGGATTAGAAAAACCACGTAGGTTAATCTCGTACTTACCAGTTTTCTTTCAAATATTTATTGATTACCACCACATCAGACATGCTTTCTATGTACATCATATACCACATAAATGATGAAAAACAAACAAACAGTTGCTCCTGTAACAGCAACAACACTACCACCACCAGTTATGGCCATTTACTCATTCTTCTTTTTCAAAAAGTGAACAAAGTTGCCTCTGGTTCCTGACATTTCCTTTCTACTCACCCTTCCTCCTTTTCCAAATGCCACAACAGTTTCATGTTATATATGGACACAGACACTATAATGTGTATTTTTACTGATGTATACAGATGTATAGAGATGGTTAACGTTTCTCTTTTCATTTTCTCAGAGGTGTATGCCTGAATGCATGTTTATGGGCCTCCATGTGTGTGTATACTCACAATCTACATGAACTTAAAAACAGTTAACTCTTTTTACATGCTAGCATCCTACTGTCTCTGGATTTGTGTTAAAGAAGGTCTCAGAAACATTGTACTTATTCACATTTTCATTCTGCTGGAGGATGCTCTCCAGCATAAACAAATGATTCACATTTTCATTCCTATTAGAGTCCCACTTCCAGATATGAATTTAACTGTAGGGAAGTTACAGTGAAACTGCATTAAAAGACCATTATAAAAAAAGTGTGCAACTGTGTGTGCATGTTTTAAAACATTGACAGACAGAATAGTAATTCTAGTGATACGCATTTCTCATAAACGTAGTACTTTACATCAAACTGTGTGTCACACTGTGATTTGGAACCATCATAGACCACAATTGATAAAAACCTCTGCACAATCTTGACCTTTGGTTTATGCTAAAATCCAATTCAAAATTTTCTTTTCAGTATCTGCCTCTGTGATATATTTGTAATTCCCGGGTTGGGGAAATGCTTGTGCTTCACTCAGAAGGAATCACAGAGCACCATGGGCTCTCTGGGCTCTCAGAGCTTAAGATTGCTGGTGCGCCCCTGCCATTGCCGCCAAAGCTCTAAAATAGTGCATGATACTTGACAACATGCTCCCACTGCGCATTAATCAGTCTGTCAATGTCAGACCATTGTGGCTAATTACTGTCAACATCTCAAAACTGTCAATGATCACAGCTACAAAAAGATAAACCTTTTCACATGAATGTGTGTTGTATATTATCTGTTTGAATTGACTGCTGTCAGTTCTAACAAAGTCACAAATCAATATGCCCCAAAAGAAGAACAAGCAAAGTAATTCAGACTGAAACTGGCTTTTTCTGCAATAAGGGCAGTTAAGCATGCATTTCTAAAATCTTACTTTTATTATTTCAGTCATATATCCCCATTGCAAGTTGACTGCCTAACTAATGCAGCTTACATTATAAGATCAATGGATAATGGTCCAGTCAAAAGGCCCCAAGTTAAATCTTTAAGTTTGAGAAAAACAAATACAATTTCCATGGAAATATCAGTTTCTTTCCATTGGATATCACTTTCAATTTTGACAAAAGTTGAAATAAGTATTTCCTGCTCTCCACCCTCCCCCTCTTCACTCTTGCTAGTGAGGTGCTTCTATTCTTTCATTCTGCAGTTGGTGAAAGTTTGAGTTTAGCTCCTTTCCTCCTCCCAATCCACCCCTCTCTCCAAGTAAATCAATCTGAATTAAGACAATCGTTTTCAAAACTGACCCTTCATTTCGTAGCAGTAGGTCCTATGTCTGCTGATACCTCAAAACAACATGACGCTCTGAGCTCTGAATCATTACAACTGGCTTTGGATTATTATTACACTGATTAACTTTGATGTGTCTCATTCTCTTCAACTATAAAGAAACCAGTTGAGTTAACAAAAATTATTGCGAACATACATCTAAGTATAATGTTACTGACACAAACAAAAGCAAAAATCATAGAAAAACAAAAATCAAGGTACAAAGAACAGCAATGACAAAATTCAACACAAACAAACTGAAGTCATAACTGAAAGCTGATCAGACCATCCTTTGGAGCATCTGAGGCCACAAAGAGCATGTTGACCTTCTGTTCATCCATCACAGACTTCAGCTGCTTGGCAGTGTTTTCAATGGATGGCACATCATCTGGTCTGGAGTACAGAAAGTCAGCTCTTCGCAAATGGGCTGCTACATATGGTCCTCCTTTTGCCTCTCCATGCTTTCGCTTGGGAAAGAAAAGGGTTGATCTATTATAAAAATGAAAGCCAGAGATCATTACGAACCACAGATACTGCAATTCTTTGCCATTCATATCTATAGATTCATTTATGATCATCACTTATTTCAGCCCCATTTTATTCCTCAACATTTCATTTCTGTCAGCCCTATCAGAAACTCTGAGAGCCAGGATCAACTTTAACTTTTGTGCAGGTACAAGACCAGAAGTTGCAATGTGCCTTATGTCATGTGACAGAGTGACAGGGCTCATCAGCAGAATCACTGACAGCCACAGGTATAAATGTTTGCCTACTTTTTTTTTTCTTTCTTTTCCTCTTTCTTTCTTTTCTTTTCTTTTTTTTCTTTTGCTCCCACATTTTTCCCTCTCAGCAGCCATTCAGGGGTATCACTCTGCCATACATGACAACTTGGCTTGCCATACAGGAACAACAGCTACAGCAACCCACAAGAATAATCAGCTTCAGGTGTAATTACCATAACATCAGCCACCAAGCCTCAAGCTGGTAATATTTTGTTAAATTTGGAGCCAGACTTTGGTGTTTGTGGTACCACTCATGATGACAGAAAACCATGCCACCAAATTCACTCATGACAGATACTATGCCCACTGTCTCAAGACAAAATAACCCTAGACCTCTTTCCTGTCCATTGGCAACACAGTGTCTGCTGTAACAGCACAGACATACATATTAGTCATTTGGTTGCTTACTGTTCTGAGCTAGTCCCAATACAGAATAGTTATCAAGTTCACATGCCGCAGTTCTGGAAGAATCAGAAAGTATCCCGACCCTTGCATAAGGCCAAACCCTAAAAGATAATGCTTGCCTTCCCTCCGCACTACCTCTTTACCCACCAACATCCCTGTCAGAAGTCTGACCAAGTAATAGACCTGTCAAGATTGCTAGCAACAGTACAGGGTTAAAACCCCACTTTCCTTCATCTGTCAGTCTTGCTTGTACAATTAAGTAAAAAAAATAACACCTGAAACAGTAATATTTGTTCTTCAGTCTGATGGCGAGCCTCTGATAAGAATCTGCCAACACAACACATATGATTAATTAGAAACTACTTTCTTTTTCAACCCGCATCAGGTTTCTTTTTTTTTTTCAAATTGTTATCTCCACTTCCTCAGAGTTTGAATACAGCATTTCTTCACTTTTCTGTGGATCTTTCTTTTGACTCGATTTAAACAAGCAAAAAAGGGGAAAAAAAACAAACTTGTTGCTTACAAAAAGATACATAAACAGACAAAACACCACACATCCACAAGAAGTCTTACTTACTTCACCTTTATATGAACTGATTTTTTAAAAAAAAGATTATATCATGGTCTTATAGCAGCTTGAAAGGCTTTTACTTGCAGAAATTGCAGAGCATCCATAGCTGCTAGTCACAACCTAATACTCTGGCTGAATCATAATATGAAAATGCAGTATGTCATACACAGAAAAAGGTCAATCCGGTGCCTACCTTCATTTTAGTCCAATCATCTTCTAGTACAGTGTTGTCTTTTTCATCTGTCGAATCCAGAAACTTTCTTCTGAATTCGTCTCCAAGGTCACGAAGAGCTTTGGAAAACCGCATGCTGCGCCGGCACTGGATGATACAAAAAGTTGATAAATTACAATACACATCATCAAACATTAACTGATAAATTCTGCCATCAAAAACTAAACTGCTGCCATTCGTTCTTGTCTATGGAAATCACTGACATTATCAAAGCACTGAATAATTGAAATTACTCCCAGCACAGTTTTCTGTACAGAGAATTGTGCTGGGAGTAATTTTTTTTTTCTGTTTGTATAAACAGAAGTGTTATCTTCTGAATTGATTTTCTTTGTCCTTTTTCAAGCACATGTGTATAAACATGAAGGGGATTTAGCTACCAGCATGACTGGAATATGCTGACCTGGGAGATCTGAAAAATCCTTCACACGCTTTATCCAACAGACAATGCTGGGGCTTGAGCCCACAACTCCACACTGAAAGCAATTACCCTAAACTTCCACTGAAAATCAAATCAATTTGACTTTTCTTTGAAGAATTTCCACAATACTCGATCCTTAAAACAAAATGTTAAAATGCCTAAAACTTGTGTTGGTCACCCATACTGCTAGTGCTCTCGGTCATGCCTCAGTTTCTGCGACAAAACTGACCACAGTAGTATCAACTTTCTTGAAGCCTGCACAGTACAGTTCTAATACCGGCAGAACTGGCAACCACTTTTGTTAAAACAAGTACTTTTTAATTTGCTGCTTTTGTGCAGCTTTGTTTCCCTGATTCCATTCACAATAAACAGTGGTGCCAATCCTCTTCATCATTTCACAGTATAATATGTTAAATCTATCAGCACAAATTTCTGTTTGTTAGTACAAGTCTTCACTGTATTGTTGCAATACCTGAAGCTAACTAAAACGCTGAAAGTCAAAAGATTTGCCAAATGAAAACATAATATCAGGTCGGCCAAGAAACATTCTGAAATTTAGTACATAGCCGGTCCACTTGTGTAACATTGTAATGATTTTCTGTCTTACAGTAGAAGTAGAAAGTAAATCCTCTTCTGTTCAAATATATCTTAGGTGGAACTCAGTCATGAGTAAGGTCCCTTTTGAATCATTGTCCTCAGACAACTACTGCACTGAATAAACGGATGTGAAGAAATAAACATCAAGAGCCAAGTTCCCGGCACTGCATTCACTTCTTGGTTACTAATCACAAAAATATAGATAATCACAAAAATGCAGATAACTGTAGCAATTCTGTGGAATATGTAAACCGTGAAAATCTCAGTGATACCCGCATCGGCACTGTGGACCTTTGCAAGAAATTCATCAGAAAATAAATTAAGTAATTATACATCCGTATAAAATTCAAACACACAGGAAATACAACAAAAATGTACCTCTGCACAAATGATAATCTTTTATTTTGCTCCATTTGACAAGATCTATACAGCTGATCTTTGTTCTGTATATCGTAAGAGGATATTTATGTCTGCTCTCTGGTAGACACTGCACTAAATAGTCTAATCTTGATGACATGTAATAGTTGCTGCAATATATCACTTAAGATCTGTTATTAATGTATGAAGCAAAGATTGTAAGTGTGACGTTGTATGAATCAGCTCCTGCGCGCCATTAATATTTCTGTAATTCTTTACTTTTGCTTGCAAGGCGCACTTATATTTCTTGTCACTGATGACGAGGTGATTGTGTGGACGTAATTTTATTTCTTTTCTCTTTTTGCTTTCTTTCATTCCTGTCATGTTGTTCCAAGTCTTGAACTTCAGAACTCTGTTACCATAGCAACTGTATAAGCTAACCCTCTGCCAGACTGTTGTGATTATCAAACAGAATCAGTAACATATCATTCATACTTTCTTTCCGACTGTGTTTGGACATTGATCCATATGTTCACACCTATAAATACCAATTGTTAATCTTATGAAAAGAATTGAAATCTATCTTGTGGTAGCAACGTGACGTAATTGACTTTATCTAAATCAACATATTTCATTGTATGGAGAGCTGTTATGTATACCTGGTACAGTTGAGAGATTTGCGATCAGACAGCAAGACCTATTTGTTAATGCTGTTAGTATTTTCTTAGGTTTTACCCATGTATTCGTGCTTCCATTTTTTTTTTTTTCATTGTAAAAGAAAAAATACTTATAAAAAAGAGTGGAAGGCGCCATCTTTGTCTTCCTTGTACCATCAGTTGAGCCGACACTGGGGGTGGTGTATTCGTAATCATCATTGAGGGGGTTGTGCTGGTGAGTCTGGCGTGACGAGCCATGCTTCAGGGAACGGACAAAGATGTTTGTGGTGTCCACGTATCTCTGTTGCGATACCCGTCTGCCTGTTTTGTATTTATTCTTGTCACGTCTTCACTTGGGTATGGCTGCATATGAACAATACATCGATGTTCCATTTTCATTTGTTGTTGAACATTTGTATTGCCATATGTTCTTTGATTTAGTAATATGCTAGATAGGCAAATGTCCATATTCATGTTGATTACGTGTCTTCGGCTTCAAAACTATGTTATTATGTTGCCTTTTGGACTGATCACTGACACTTGGACATTGTAGGTCAGATGACAGTTTCCGATCTGTCAAGTTTTAGAAATGTATTTTTATGATGAAATATTATTTGCAAATTAGAAATTATGTACTCTGACAGATACGGACTGTTGAGTATCTGTCCATCGACACAAGGAAGGGTGCTCCAGTGATCACTCGGCTAAATAAAGACTGGTAGACAATGTGCTCCCCATCATATGTTGCAGGGGAGACTCTTTTCCCTTTTCTTCTTCTTCATTTTGTCGTTACAGGTATACTTCAACCCTTTCTTTTGTCGTCATCTCATCACTCTCACCGTTTTCCAACGGTTTTCAATGTCGTCATCGCTTCATGACAGTTTCTACCATCTCACGGGTCCTGCGTCTGCATACACATGAACTGTCCTACATGGAGGGAAAGTTCTCCAGGATCTTGTTGAAGTGACTCTGTTCCCGCGACGCATTTATTAGGCTAAGTGTATATTTATATTTTTATTCATATTTGTGACAGTAATCTCCTGTGTCCATATCTGTCCATTCACCTTATATATTCTAATTATCCTACCTCTTTTGTGTCATCATCATCACTGCGTGCATGAGTATATATGTCTGTGTTTGTCTACTAATTGGTGTGTGTATTAAATATTCTTTTAAGCGTTAACTAGATTTTGACCTTTGCAAACAACGTGTGCAAGGTTGTGCTGGATAGATAATTTCATCTCCTCTATCCACACTAACGCTTCAAACATCTAGCGACCCGCAGATCAGCATGACAGACACTCTAAAACGCCACAGTAAGTCATATCGGTTTCCAACAAAAAGAAAAAAAAATGTCATTCTGAAAAATCAGTTGAAAATATTAAAAACATTTAGAACCTCTAGTATTCACTGATATCTTCATGCAACATGTGGTTGGTAGGATCTAATGAACATCTATCATTATGCAAGCTTGGTTGTTATAGAGCTTGTAATTGCAGACAGCTTCAAATTTACCACACACACACACACACATACACACACACACACACACTCACTCACACACACACACACACACACACACATGCATACAAATGGACAACCGATACAAAATGACAGCACACACTAATTTTATCTTCCACATGAATCAATAAAGGACAAGAATTGGCTGCGTGTTTCCAGAGAGTGTGAACAGAATTTCGCAAGGGTGTAAAATCTTAAAGTTTCAGCCGTCATGTGCAATACCTGAGACACAGCTGTGTGTCCCTATATTTACAAAAAACATATGCTGCCAACTCAGTGCCAGTAACTGATAAAACTATCAATGTCACAAAATGAGCATCTGCTTCCCTGATGGTCACTTAACTTTTATCTCTGTGATTTTAACCTGTTATCATTGTCATGAACATTTCTTTAATGGGTTCTTGAATTTTACAAATTCATTCTTTTCTCCAATAGGCCATATCAGAATATTTACTCCCAGTACCATTTGTCTCCAAAGCGATCATGAAGGACCGTTTCTGCTCTATCAATCATCACAGTTCTGCAACAACAACAAAAGCATAATAAGACAGCATTTATTAAAAAAAAAAAAAAAGTGTGGGAACATATAAGAGAGAAAGACAGATCTTTATGATCTATCCAACTTATTTCTTGTACTGCATTACAAATCAACAAAATCAATCATAAAATAAACAACTTTCTGTAACTTTACAGAAAGCTGAACGGAGAAACTAACTGAACACAGCTGAATTAATTACTTTTGGAGATGTGTGTGTGTGTGTGTGTGTGTGTGTGTGTGTGTGTGTGTGTGTGTGTGTGTGTGTGTGTGTGTGTGTGTGTGTGTGTCTGCATGTGCGCGCACGTGTGTGTGTGTGTGTGTGTGTGTGTGTGTGTGTGTGTGTGTGTGTGTGTGTGTGTGTGTGTGTGTGTGAGTGTGTGTTGTAATATGATATTGCTGTTGTATTAAATGGCTCCAGTATTCATGTCTGCTTGAATCAACATTGACTTTGAGGCTCATCTTGTGGTGTTTTCTTGGAGCTGACAAATTACTATACTTGTTTTCTTTTTGTATAAACCTTTTCAAAGCTATACTAAAACTGTAAATGTGCATGTGTTTTTTTTTTTTCTTGTTTCCATTCAGTCTGTGTTGTTCTGATGACCCTTTGAAATTACAAATGACCCTCTAAATTCCAACCAAAGGGTCATAATGACCCTAAGAATTTTGGAACCCCTGGGAACATTGAATGTTTACCATTATCTGACTAAAGCATTAACAACTGCTCAAACACACTTACATACCACTATTGCAATCATATGGCAATGAAGAGCTGATCAAAATGGAGTTCTTTAAATTCGTTGTATGCATCATTGTTATATTTCATCTGATTCTATTCTCATGTGACAAACTTACATTTACAAGAAGAAGAAGAAAAGAAAGGGGAAAGAAAAGGCAGCTAGAACAGCAAGCATCAGTCAGTATCATCACTGTCCTGTAACAGTAGGCAGCATGTTGATGTGATAGATGCCAGGGCCATCGGGATCTCTATGGCTCTGTTTTCAAGTACAAAGTTACGGTGCTATGACCAATCAAACCTTCATGACCTCTTCCATCTGTCTCTGGCACATTCGCCTGTCCATGTACTAAGCATAACAATCTTTCGCCATGAGTTCATGACAAAACACATGCTTGCACCAGGAAGGTTTATGGCATCTGTGAGCACAGTACAGGTCAGCCTGCCCATCTTATGGCTTTTGCATATGACAAACAGAAAAAACTGGCTAAAGCTGTTATTCTTTGATGTCAGGGTCTTACAACCAAAATCTGTCATCACTGTTTCAAGTTCATGCATTCATTCAAGACAGACGCTAGTGATTAGCAGAGATAGTGGGGAGCTGATGGTGAAATTTCCATTCAATCGTGTTATTATTACTTTATAAAAAAATGAACTTCAAAATGGGCCAACCCACATCGTAAGTGTCTGTAGCATCAATCCATTACCTTTCCCTGAACTTGTCTTGCATTGATCAGTTTACCTGGCAGTGGTGTTACGCAGCAAGAAGGGCTTCAGCAGGGCAGAATGCCCCAGCAGAGACACACAGGTCAGTTTCGAAGCACTGACATGATCACCATAGCCAAAGAACCACCCATTCCACAGTTGTGATTCCTCATTCTGGAACACCAAAAAATGAATATGGTTTCCTCACCTTGGCCTTGGTATTCATATATGAAGAACTGAAACTTCACAAGGACAAAACTGGATCCAACTTTGTTACTATTTTTAGCACAATTCACAAATGGGATCCTTCCTTGTACATCTCCTCATTAACTGAAATGTTCCATTTACTGATTGAGTAAGATAACTTCTTTTATTCAAACTTGGAACTGATCATGAAAACTCACCCTTTGAAAATATGTCATGTCAAACAGCCCATTCTAAGCAGACACAGATAAATTTTGTCCTATTCAGAAGCATTCAACTCAAGAACCAACATCAGGCATATGTTATAACTGAATTATTGCAATTTATAACTCACTAGTAGTTTATCATTTGTCTAAACCATTCTCTAAACTAAATGAATGATAATACGTGTTTGTATGATGACTGCTGACTTCTAGTAGTGTAGGTTCTTCTTCCTTGACCGAAGTCAATTACCCCTGATCTTGTTATCATATATATAATTGTGTTTTGCAATCATCTCTTAACTGTTCTACATAACCTTTTCATCAAGGGAAAAAAAATACACAAATCCCACACCCCCAATATCTTGCTAAATTTTGTTCACTTATGCTCAGCTGAGATAGATTATTAGGCTTACATACTGAGCTTGGAACTGTTCTAAGTACTCTGTGAAACTGATCTTAGCAATCTTAGTCCTAAATTTCACTGACTTATTATCAAAGTACTACAAACTTGAATATTACAGGTGTAATAAATGAAATGGTTCTGAAATGAATCAAGAGTATGAATGAATTTAGGCAAACCAACCACAACTTTATTATTTTCATTATACAACAGGAGAAACTTTTACTTTCATTTGTGTGAATCACACCAGTTTCCAATGTATACTGGACAACCCTTTTTCCTCAGTGAACTTTGAATCATTGCTAAACAAACTTTAATTACAGACACATTATGCAATAATGAACAAAAACAAAGATCATTGAGCTCACACAATACGACAATTCTAGTTCATTATCTTAAAATCTGCTCCATTCAGAGCAGCCTCTACACCCACTTCAAGTCTTGTGGAAATTGTCCTGGAAAATTAGCCTTGAAAAAAAAATTCAACTTAAAAATTACTTTTGATGTTTCTTGTTGTTGCTGTTTTAAAGCTGGGATATAACTTGGTTAAGGCTTATACCTACAACTAACAAGAAAGGTGACTTTTTCTCCCATAAAGAAACGCAATGGTTACATGCCCATCACTCTGCTTGCTGCACCATACATCTATCATGCATGCACACATGAGACTCAGGCAATACACAAAGAAGCCTTCCTGAAAGGTTGTGTTCCTGTCAAATGATGCAACAGTTATCACCCTCTGGAAAACTGGTTCAGCAGTACAAGAGACCCTTTCTAAATCTTTTCTTAATTTTTTTTCCCATTTTGTTTGAGTGTAGGTCTTTATGACTGCAAGTTTTATCTTTAACAATTAGACCATTTGCATCTGGTCCCGTTTATGGCATCATCCTTTTGCTAAATACCAAAAACACTTCCCTACAGCATGCTAACCTGTTCTCTGCTGAAAGATGGCTCTAAGATGTGAGCTCACATACACAACTTCATACATGCACACATACCAAAACACAATGTTAGCACACTTGCACAGCTGGACTAAGGCTTTCAGTGCTGAGGTAAAGATGCATTAAAGCAGTAAAGTACAATGAATTATACTCACAAAGTAATATGGGTTTGTAATACAGTCCCTGACATCCATCTTGTCTTCAAATTCTGTCCAGCCTTCTGCATAGCTTTGAAGATAATATAATTCATCATCTATGATAGGTTCTGGTAGTACTGCAATGATCAACAAAATAAACACTGTTTAAAAAAAAAGGAGTAGGGAAGGGCTCTGTATCATTCACATATACTCTAGAAGTTCTATACAAATATATCAAAGATGTCATATCTCACTCATGTGGGTGGGCATATGGGTAACTGTGTGTGTATTTGTGTGTGTGTGTGTGTGTGTGTGTGTGTGTGTGTGTGTGTGTGTGTGTGTATACGTGTACATGCAAGTACATGTGCCCACGCATGTCCACGCCCAAATGTGTGCATGTTGTTCATGAAGCTGGATGGAAATGAGGAATTTTTTCCGACTACATACTTAAAATAAAGTTGAATATTTATTCTTACTATTCACCACATTTCCCATTCTTGCATGCATGCATGTTTCTGTGTGTGCGAGCGTGCGTGCGTGTGTGAGTGCTTGTGTGTGTGTGTGAAATCATCATATTGCATCAGTATCTCTGTTGTTCTTTAAATTACACTTATGACAATAATTATTGACTAAACTGAATGTTGGGTTGAAAATTAAAGCTTTTATACAACTATATATCAAATATGGATAAATGATCTGGAAGTGCATACAGGAAGCACTTTTACAACAAATGTCAAGAGGCATTTTTTGGAGCATAGGGTCAGAATGAGGAGGCATTAAGCAGTGCAAAATATTCAATTCAAATGTTTGTTGTTTAGCTTTTGTTTCCTACACCTTTTCCCCCATTAAAGTCCTTTTTGAAAAAAAGAAAAGGGGGGAGGGGGGTGGGGGGGGTGGAGCATGGATGCATATCTCCCAAAACTACTCTGTTTCTTTCTTTATCTTCAAATAGGGAGGTATAATGATTTACAACATGAAATATTCTGAGCAAACGACGACCATTATAAATGGGAAGGACTCTTCAAGCATTATACCCCTGATTGTAAACAGCAAAGTGAAATTCCAGCAAAAAAAATAAAATGGGAGAGTGAAAATACTTTTTAAAATGTTCATTCTTCCAAAAAGTGCTCTGAATGTAAACAATGGTTAAATAATTAAAAACAAACTAGATAGGTTTTTTTTTTTGTTCTTTAATTCCACAACGATGGCAACTTAAAGGACACTGCAAACTCAGCATCTTTTTGAAAGATTTAAAATTCATTTCCCTTCTTTAGTCTTGGACTGGAAATCAATATACTGGAAATCAATACACAAAAAAGGAAGAAAATCAAAATTGTTCCTACCCCATCCCCCTGAAAATTTTCTTTCAATTCATTTCCTCCTTATGCATGCAAAAACAGTCAGAAGTGATAACTGCAAGACTTTCAACAGGTTTGTACAGTATGCATTTTCTTTCAAATTTTCTGTTTGGTTAAGTCAGAAAACATATTTCCCACACTTTTCAGATCATGTAAGTTTTGTCAGGAAAAAAAAATTCTTCCTGACACTCAGGTTTTGTAAAATATCCCCCTCTCCTCTTCTTTCTTTCTCTCCCCTTTTCATTATTTTTACATTAATGTTCCGTTCTTGCTAGCTTCAGGCTTCTCAAACCAACATTCATAATAATTTCTAGTAACTGTTATTTAGGTTCAGCTACAAACACAGAAGACTCTCATTTGAAGGCAATGTTTCATCAAATTCTATATATATATGTACATACATATATTACTTTCTGACTACTTACATTTCAAAAATTCCTCAACTCTATGACGGGAACAAATCGACGAAGACTTGGCAGATCAAAAAAGAGTGACCAAGAATACCAATCTGGTGAAGGTGACGTGACTTCCAATGGTATAGTCTACCCCAAGGTGGTAACACCAGAATCCAAGGGGCTTCTTTGTTCAGGTTGCGAACCAAGTTTGCCACTCTCATGTACACATCTCGTCGCAAATTGAACCCTTCTCCTGGATTCACATCATATAACAGATACCTGAAAGAAAATTTCTAACATTAGCAAACTGATATGGAGAGATTTTATATCTCTGTAGTTGTCCGTGGAATAGTAAATTAACCAAATAATTCTGTTTGAGACTATTAACATGCATGCAATAAATCAAAATATAAATGTACAAAAATAATTGTTACATGGTGTTAATCTATACAACTCATCTGATATCAATCATTAATGAAACTAATAACTATCGTTTTAATAGAAATAAAAAACAATTTTAACTTGTATGAGAATAAAGAAAAACAAATATGGGGCCCACGAAGTAAGTAGCGAATTTATTAACTGTTCAGTGATGCCGCAAGTCAAAGGTCAAGATAAAGTAAAGATGTGACTTATCAGTTTACCAGTTTGTGCACCACAACAATTTAACAGAGTGACATGCTGAAGTTCAGTATGCTTAAGCTGACATGTACAAGCAGGCAACAGCAGAGCAACATACGCTAATTCTGAGTGGACAATAAAGAAAGAGAAGAAAAATGAATTTATGCAATAGTCAAGTGGTTAGAAAACTAGATTGCCTTTCTGAGGGACATGGGTTTGAACCCTCACACATGATGTAGAACCATCCAATGTGGTATGTAAAAACTTGCTAACACCCAAGTCCTCCTCTTTGCCAAAAGGAAATCAGATGCAGTAGACTTGATCCATACATGCCACTGTGTCATTCTCAGTAGAGATATTAAATGCTGATCACACATTGCTGACATTACATATATGCAAGCTTCATTTGCAGAACACTGTGGTTTCCCAGGAAACAGGCAGCCTGTTTCTTATGTCCTCTTTGAACTTGAAGTATACAGCTCTGAAAGGGAAGACATCAACACACTGAAAAAGATGCAGTGACAAGCAGTTCATTGGATCTCCTATCAATTCAGACAAACATTCAGCAGTGAAAACCAGATGATGATCAACTATGGCCAACCTTTGCCTAAAAGCAGACACAGGCATTTAAAACTGGGCAAATTCTACCACCATAACCATAGCCTGACAATCATCAATGCCAAGTACTTCCCAGCCTTGATTCACTAAAAATACAGTCCTACATGATCACTGTGCTTTGGCTTCCTATTCATCAGAACATGTTCAAGAGGAAAAGATTTTTGAAAAAACAAACTTGCCCGCATTCTTTTATTATTCCCCCCACTCATAGTGACAACAAACTTGCCTGTGTTCTTTTATTATTTTTGTTTCCCTCTTAATGACAGAGTACAGTGACTTATGGGCTTTACTTAGGTCTCAAATCATGCAAATCCCCAACACTCTAAATGAGTGTTTGACTGTAGGTAGTACAGGTCACTCCTTTACACTCATTCTTATCTTTTAAAGGGTGAAGAAACTTTGTGGTGCATTCCATGTCATGTACCACTTACAGTAAAAACATATTCTTTTAGAGCATTTGGATTTGCATGATGTAAGACATAAACATTTTACTGTAGACTCCATGAAAATAATCTGATCTTTGAATTTCTGAAACATATTAAAATCTGATCTAAGATTTTAAGGAAGAAAGATTTTTAAAGAAGGTTCCGATGTGTCATAACAATGCCAATTCCAGAGTGTAACCATGTGTTACCCGCTCACACTCTTGGTCACAGTAGTGTCTATGTTTACATGCTGAATTTTTGGCAATAAAAACAGCCTTCTCATGTAGTTTTCTTTTTAAAATGCAGAATACTCAACTTTATTCTAATGGTAATACACTTCTAGCCTCAATATTATTTCATTTCACACCTGAATCATGGCAAACAACGAACGAATCAAGTCAAAACAATGTGGTACATACAACACAAAAATGTGTGTATAAACATATGTATAATCAAAAACAAAACAATAGCAGTCAAATGACATGTTTTGTAATTATTCAGTGTATGTGAGTGTATTCTATGCATACACTCTTAGAATGATGTCACTACTCTCTGTCTGGAATTTGATCATATTCTCTCCAGCTGTTCACTGGCAAACTAGTAACACTGCCACGAAAATGATGACTCCAACAAATGGTCACAAGGTCTAAACACGTGTGTGTGTGTGTGTGTGTGTGTGTGTGTGTGTGTGTGTGTGTGTTTGTGTGTGTGTGCGTGCGCGCGCGCGCAAAAGTTTATGCGTGTGTGTGCAAGTTTGTGTGTGTCTCTCTGCAAGTTTGTGTGTATGTGTGTGTGTGTGTGTAAGAGTATGAGAGAGACAGTGAAAGAGTTTGTATGTGTGTGCATGAGCATGCATGTGTGTGTGTGTGTGTGTGTGGTGTGGTGTGGTGTGGTGTGGTGTAGTGAGGTGTGTGGTGTGGTGTGGTGTGGTTGTGTGTGTGTCTGTCTGTTTGTGCATTTCTCTTCCTCCTCCTGGGTTGCACATCTAACGGTATCTCACCACTGCAACCCAAAAGTTTATGTGCAACCATCAGCTGATGCTGGCTACAAACGAGAGAACCAGAAGAAACTCAAGTCCGAGCACCTCAAGACAGCCCGACACAATAAAACACGGAAACAAACTGAAAGTGACTCACAGACTAGGGAAAAATGATTGAAAAGAACAAAGAAAATCGAGTGATGGGGGTAAATTGTTCATTTTTTGGTCATTAGGCGTCATTTTCACTTTAAATTTTGTGTGAGTTTTGCGATTGCTGCATACCAACCTTGGGCTCTCTGCTTCACCCACATGCAGAGCATTCTGCCCAAGATTCTCATCAAAAACATCTTCATGCGAAGCAATCAAAGTCCAAAGGACATTGTGCACCAGCAAAATAAAAACTAAATCCTTGATTAAATGCATATCTTCCTAATCACCAGTCCAACGCTGATGATACACCTGACTCCAACAGCCGTTGCCAATGTGGCGTGTGCTAGGCTATGCTAAATGAAATTTTTTGAAGAAAGATTTCAGGGGGAACAACTTCCAGAAACACACACACTCTCTCTCTCTCTCTCTCTCTCTCTCTCTCTGTAGAACCACATATACAAACTGTATGTCC
>JADBJO010008105.1:5000-30000 GCA_016801955.1 Conus betulinus | reverse complement strand
ACTGCCAGCTGGGATCAAGTCCCGACTTTCCATCAAGACATTATTGGACTTGGCTGACACAAGATGAGTGTGTTAGTTGTGGGAAGTGTCTGAGTGGTGTGGTAGTGGTCCAGGCCCCTCTGTCTCCTCTGCATTTTATTCCCCCTTTCCTGAAAATTCAGGCATGTGGTGTGAATATATTTAGATTGGCCCTATTTCTTCTTTTACCAAGGGGAAAATAGAGGCGTAATTTGGGGCATCCAGGGACGGGGGGGGGGGGGGGGGGTGTTAACATTGTTTTCTTTTATCATTATTTTCTTTGGCCCCTATCTAGTAGGTAAGCTCTCTCTATCTTGCTCTTCTTTTCCCCCCCTTCCTCCTCCCCCTTTGTCTGTCCTCTCTCTTCTGCCAGTCTCTCTCTCCCCCCCCCCCCTCCCCCCCCCCCCTCACTCAGTGTGTGTGCGCAGTGTGCGAGTGTGTTGTATCGTGCAAGAAATATTGTCTTTGAGTGTACGTCCTGGGTCCTTGTGTTTTGTGGTGAGTGTGGTGTGGGTGCCCGACTCCACTCTCCCTGTGGTTCGGACCGTCGGGACCCCCAGTCCCTCAACCTCGCCTTTGCAAATTTTTTTTCGGCCTGTCACACTGTCACTCTTGCACACACGCATTCATGACAGCATTTACTCCATACGCATACGCAATCCCTCCAGTCAAGCAAAAGGCGCACTACAGAATGTTTTTTTTCTTCTCCCCCTTTCCTCCAGGGAAAACACTTTACTAAATGAATTAAACAATTCCGACAACGTTCATCACACTCCAATATTTATCAAACAAATGCTATACATGTTTCTCTCTCTCTCTCTCTCTCTCTCTCTCTCTCTCTCTCTTCATACTGAGAGATATCAAGTTACGAATTAATATGAAGAAAGACTTGCTTGATTTCTCCTCCTTGCTGGAGAAAGAATACACACACATCCTCCATGAATATAAAGTCATGACTTTTTACACAACATTGTCCAAGATCCAGACCAGGAGAATTAATTCATACCATCATGATGCCATACTTGCATCAGAAAAAGCGCTCGCCCCCATACCGTCATAATGCCCTGCCCACATCAGAAAAAGCGCTTGCCCCTTGAACTCTCCAGTCACTGGGGGGACAATGAGATCCGACTCCTCTACTCGGGGTCTTCAATTGCTGGGGCTGAACTATCGGTGTGTTCCCCACACCATGGCCATCTTTAAACACCCGTCTCAGCACTTGGGAAACAGATGCCGTCGCAACATCATAGGAGAAATAGCTGATGGGGTGAAGGGTGAAGGGCTGAAACACGAATAAGGTTCGTGTAAGAAACCTGGTTCCCAATTTAATATATGAATTCTGTCTTTCTCTTTTCTTTAGGTTTTCCCCTGTACCTTTCCCCAACTATCTATGGCTCCCCTGGTAATGACAGGTCAACGGTGAGGACCCCTTGACCAACGTCCGAACAGGTTCGAGTCTTTAGGTCCTCTCCTGGGCTAAAACTAATTCTTTCCTCTCTCCTCCTCCTAGTGAGTGCATACTCAGTGTTCAAAACACACATGACCATCACCTTACTAGCCCTTATTAAAACAATCAATCTCTCAGTGGTCACTTTCACCCAATGACCAACCCTTGTCTATTTCACCGAGTGATCCTCACAATTATTGGGGACGTCCGCTACACTAGTCAAGCCACATGAATATTCTTCCTTTTAGTTTGTGGCATGGGGGAAATGATTCATTCCATTAGACTAAATATGATGGAGCGTCACATGACTTGATGTGAGGCTACGTCACATGACCACCCGATCCTGGGGTGAAAAAAAAATTTCCCCAGAATTTTTTTTTAAAGATATACAACTTCACTTAAAGCACATCTTCAGCCATTAATCACAAAATGTGTGTCCATCACACATGATTCACTAGATTAGTGAACGTATAGAATCAACCATCATGATCCACCATAAAATACCATGTTTCAAAAAAAAAAAAAAAAAAAAAAAAAAAAAAAAAAAAATTCATAATTCATCACCACATGTCACAAATTACATTCCACAAATTACGTGGACAAAACAATTAGGGATATTGACAATTCAAAGTATAAATTGTGTTTATATGTTAAAATGTGAAGCACATTTTTTTCTTTACCTTTGTCTCACATCATGTGTTTCAAAACCCTCATGAAAATGAGAATAAATGTTTCTCAAGGGACATGTGAACAAAATAAACAGTTTTTTTTCCACATGCAATGTTATAGTCCATTGAAAAGTCAAACATATTTTCCATTGTTGACAATGGACTAATGAAAACAATAGGTTTGTGTCACAACACAATCAAAATATGTCTGTTTACATTTCTAAAGTGTTATTTGCTTGTGACACATAAATGTTCACCCTCACAAGCAAGTTAGACATAAATCGTACATGATGATTTTTCACTGTTTACAAAGGAATAAAGCAAAGAATAGATGTGTAATACACCAACATCATGTAGTTTTTGCTTGTAAAACATACAGTCGCTTCAACAAGCAAATTAAGCATAAATACCACTTGATTTAAATAGGCAGTAGCATACAATTCACTGTCAAATGTGAACACACTGTGATCA
The DNA here is from genome assembly GCA_016801955.1 of Conus betulinus. Lineage (NCBI taxonomy): Eukaryota > Metazoa > Mollusca > Gastropoda > Neogastropoda > Conidae > Conus > Conus betulinus. Next base: position 27,396 of record JADBJO010008105.1, on the reverse strand, counting down.
TAAAGAAAGACAGAACAGCAGAAATAGTCCTTCCCTTGAAGACAGTTACATTTGTCCATGAATATTCATACACGTGACAACAAATCTGCCATGACATTTTGTGTTCCAGGCGCTGGTTCAACAGTAAATTTGAATTCCTGCAATGCCAAAGACCACCTTAATAATCTGTTGTTCTTAGTCTTTGACGATTGCAGGAACCTCAATGGCCTGTGGTCGGTCTGCAACCGAAACCTTCTTCCAGTCAAGAACCTGGAGAATTTCTCACATGCCCATACAATAGCCAAGCACTCTCTCTCAATAGTGGAGTATTTCTCTCTGTGTGTCTTTGAGAACTTTTTACTGGCGTATGTACGGGATGTAACAAAGCATTTTTTTTTTTCCTGCAAGAGTACCGCTCCCATTCCTTTGGAACTGGCATCGGTTCTCAAAATAAAGTCTTCTGAGAGGGTGGGTAATAAAACAGGAAATGAGTTGAAGGTGTTCTGAACACACTCTAAAGCCTTCTGGCACTCATCAGACCACACAATACTTTTGTTCTTCGCCCCTTTCGTCAATTCAGTGAAAGGGTCCGTCCGGGACGCAAAGTGGGGTACATATCGTCTATAGAAGACAAAAAACCCGATGAGTACTGATGTTTCTTTGTTGTGGGTTTGTGTAAGGATAAAATCTTTTCTACTTTCCTTCCTTCTGGCATAATTTTCCCCACTGAAATAGTGTGACCCAAAAACTCAAGAGTTTGAAAACCGGCACGAATTTTGGATGGTCTCGCAGTTAGACCAAAACTTCAGAGTTTGGGGGAAAAAAAAAAAACAGCTCGTAAGTTAGGAAGATTACTCCCGTGACTTCGCAGCCAAAAAAACAACATCGTCAAAAAAGCTGACTGTACTACAATCATGGAGTTTCAGGACTCGCACCATTCTGGCAAAAGAAGCTGGGGCATTTTGCAAGCCAAATGGCATGTTCGTCCATTGTAAAAGTCCAAAAGGTGTTTGAAATGCTGTCTTTTCCTTGTCAGCTTCAGCCATTGGGATCTGCCAGTATCCTTTAGTTAAGTCTATTTTCACACACAATAATATCCTTCTGAGAGCTGACACAGAAGCTCTTCAATGTCTGGGATGGGCTCCGCATCGAACACAGTGATCTTGTTTAATATCCTGTAATCGATACAGAATTGCACCGAGCCACCAGTTTGTCCACCAATACAACTGGTGAGCTGTACGGAGTAGAAGGTTCTATGACCTTTAAATCCAGCATTACTTTAATTTCTCTCGACAACCTTTTTTTTTTTTTTTTTTGGAAACTGGAGGGGGTATGGTCATGGTCCGCACTGGTATTTCAGCAGTTAACTGAATACTATGGGGTTTAATTCCTGTCACTGTACCTAGGGTATCTGTCAACACATACTGGAAAGTCTTTCAAATTTTCTTTGAGCTGTTCTGACTGACTTGCAGACAAATCATTTGACAGAACCACATCATCATAGGTTTCACCTTTGATAGAGTAGGAAGGGGTAAAAACATCTGCGCTGATAGATGATAACAATCCTACATTTGCAGTTTTCACAACCTTTGATCTGTCCTTGTATGTTACATTGGGTACAGAATCATCATTGATAATATCTGTCATGTTGACATCAGTTTTTGACATAGGACATATCCATTCAATTGACTGGTTGATGGCAACATTTGTACGCTCAACATAATTCTTCAACATGCTCACGTGGAATACCTTTTCAGTGTTTGCCATTTTGATCGTATAATTAACTGCAGAAAGTTTTTCGACCACCTGAAAAGGACCCTTCCACATAACACGAAGCTTGTTATGTTCATCAGCGAGTAGCACAAGGACTTCATCCCCTACACTGATGGAACGTGCCTTTACTTTTCCATCTGCAAAGACCTTGTATAGATCTGTTTTTCGATCAGCTGACTGTTGTGCAAGCTCACATGCATCCTTTAAACGATTATGCAGTTCATAAACGTATTGATAGACAGTTTTACTGTCAAGTATGTCCGTCTTATTTGTCGACTGTTTGATCAGTAGATCCAAAGGACCCCTTGGTGAGTGTCCGAAAAGAAGTTCGAATGGTGAGAATCCCAGCGTCTCGTTCCGGCATTTCCTTGTACGCGAAAAGCAAAGCCGGTATGAAACGATCCCATTCCTGTGGTTCCTGCCTTGCAACTTTTCTCGGCATGGACTTTAGCATTCCATTGAACCATGTCAACCATGTCATTCGATTGCGGATGATATGGTGTGGTTGAAATGGAGGAGAGACTGACAACAGTCTGTAAATTTCCCTCATGAGGTCGGAAATGAATTGTGCTCGCGGAAGTGACTGGTGGAGCTGGTGGAGGTTCTCTCGATGCCAGTAGCTTTTTTTTAAATTTCAGCATCAGTCTCCATTTCTAACTGCCTCAACTTAAATCGACGCTCTTTATCTTTTTCTTCAGATTCCCTCTATAGTCTTTTTTTCTTCTAACTCTAATTTTCTTTGTCTTCTCTCTCTCTTAGCCTATCTGCCCTATCTATGCATTGTTGCACATAGCTGTAAGTTTTTCTACATCAAAACCCAAGCGTTCCGCTTGTTGAACATATTTATCAAAATCATCCATAATGAACTGTCAACAGATATAAACACAAAACAGTTTATAAGTATGAACAAAAATACGGCGATATTTGATGGTGTTATATGTTTCACGAAAACATAACCATTATAACATATACAAATAAAGAATTCAATTTCCGGTGTTAACAGAAAACAGCTCACAAAAACGGGAAAGCTATGAAACCTAAGGAATGTATTTTTCCAAAGCCCAACCAAGGGATTTTTTTCCCAAAAGTTATTTGTTTTCGAAAACAGCTATCAATTTGGACTTAAAAAAAAAAAAATAATGAAGTTCAATGCTAAACTCTGTTTCTTTCCTAGGAAAGCAAAAACACAATACAATTTTTTTTTCTGGAAATAAATTCTTTATAAAGTTTTAGTTCTTAAATGTTCTTGTTGCTAGCCTTTCTTTCTTACTTAATTTCAAATGAATTCACAAAACGGATGTATCGTCTTATACGATAAATGAAAATGAATTTACAAAACAAATATAATCAATTAAAGGAGGGGGAGAAACACAAACTAACGGAGATCCTACCTAAAAGATGAAAATGTTTAAAAGAAAAATTAGATAGGAGCTTATTGTAAAGAAGGTGTAGAAATTTTGGAAAAGGGGATGGAAAGGAAATGAAAGGATACACAGGTTCGGAATAGTGAGATGAAATCAAGAAAAAGCAAAAGAGGCCCTCAGACAGCACCCTAGTGGTCACCGTCTCCCGTGAAACTGGAGACGGGGGGGAAAATTATACACAACATGCACAGCACTATAGTAGTAATACCAAAAAAATCAATCAATCAATCAATGCACAATCACCCAAACGCAAAGAAAATAACACAAAACTAAAAAAAAAACTAGATAATCAAAAGAAAATATTTATTTATTATATTAGCACTTGTCAACCTCTGTCCGGTTGAAGGAGGCAAGGTCGGTTCGAGCTCTGGGAAGAGGGGATTATTTGAAATGAAACGATTGGACAGAGAAAGAAACAACAAAATAAACCTAATAGGGGGCGATCACGGCTGCTCCCACTCTTGGAACTAATCGCTCAATGTAGCGAAAAGCGGTGGGGCTCACCGATCTGGGAAAAGGACAAATAGGGATGATCACGGCTGCTCCCACTCTTGAACTAATCGCTCAATGTAGCGAAAAGCGGTGGGTCTCACCGATCTGGGAAAAAGAAACATGGATGATCACGGCTGCTCCCACTCTAGAACTAGTCGCTCAATGTAGCGAAAAGCGGTGGGGCTCACCGATCTGGGAAAAGGACAACTAGGGATGGTGATACGGCTCCTCCCACTCTTGGAACTAGTCGCTCAATGTAGCGAAAAGCGGTGGGGCTTACCGATCGGGGGGGGGGGGGGTGGGGGGGGGGGGGGTTGGTGTAAGGGACAAAGTAAAACACTAGCAAAACTCAGGAGTCAGAAAGCCGAGAGAAGTCCTCACTCGCACTGAAAACAAATTCACTCACACACACAAATAGAAGAGAAAACAAATGCAAACATTATACACAATAAATAATTTAACCAATTTCTTTTTTCCCCCCTCAAAGCCTTGAGGGTACAAACATAAATGTTTATATTCATCTTTTTCTTTCCTCAACCCCCTGGGGTACAAATCAAAATCCCCCCCCCCCCCCCCCCCCCCCCCCCCCCCCCCCCCCCCCCACCCCCCCCCCCCCCGAGAACACAAATCTTTCTTTTTTTTTTTTTTCCAGGAGGGAACAAAAAAACAATGCTAGGTACGTCGGGGTCACCACTGTCACTCTTGCACACGCGCATTCATGACAGCATTTACTCCATACGCATACGCAATCCCTCCAGTCAATCGAAAGGCACACTACAGAATGTTTTTTCTTCTCCCCCTCTCCTCCGGGAAATTACTTTACTAAATGAATTGAACAATTCCGACAACGTCAGTATTTATCAAACAAATTCTATACATGTCTCTCTCTCTCTCTCTCTCTCTCTCTCTCTCACACACAGAGATATATCAAGTTACGAATTAATATGAAGAAAGACTTGCTAGATTCCTCCTTGTCGGAGAAAGAAGAATACACATCCTCCAAGAATATAAAGTCATGGCCTTACACAACATTGGCCCAAGATCCAGACCAGGAGAATAAACAATACATACCATCACGGTGCCATACTTGCATCAGGAAAAGCGCTCGCCCCATACCGTCATGATGCCCTGCCCACATCAGATAAAGCGCTTGGGGAACGATGAGATCCGACTCCTCTATCCGTGTGTACCCCACACCATGGCCATCTTTAAACACCCGACTCAGCACTTGGGAAACAGATGCCGTCGCAGCATCAGAAGAGAAAAAGCTGACGGGGTGAAGGGTGAAGGGCTGAAACACAAATAAGGTTCGTGTAAGTAACCTGCTTCCCAATTTATATATGAATTCTTTCTTTCTCTTCAGGTTTTCCCCTGTACCTTTCCCCAACTATCTATAGCTCACCTGGTAATGATAGGTCAGCAGTGAGGACCCCTTGACCAACGTCCGGACAGGTTCGAGTCTTTAGGCCATCTCCTGGGCTAAAACCAATTCTTTCCTCACTCCTCCTAAAGAGTGCATGCTCAGTGTTCAAAACACATGACCAGCACCTTACTAGCCCTTATAAACAATCTCTCAGTGGTCACTTTCACCCAATGACCAACCCTCGTCTATTTCACCGAGTAATCCTCACAATTATTGGGGACGCCCGCTACACTAGTCAAGCCACATGAGTATTCTTTGTTTTTAGTTGTGGCATGGGGGAAATGATTCATATCACTAGACTACATGTGATGGAGCGTCACATGCTTTGATATGAGGCTACGTCACATGACACGTCCCTTTTTTTCCCCTTACTGTTTTGTTGCAAGGCGATTATTATTATTACTATTATTATTGTGAGTTACTTCATGTTTGTTCACATTATCATTATTAGTAATAGTACGTTTTTGTTTATGAATATTATGTTTATTACTATTATCACGTTAAGCATTATGTTTATCATTACTATTGTTTATCATTATCATTATTATGGTGTTTTTTTTTTGTTTGTTTTTTTTTTTATTTAAGCTGTCCCAACCTCTGCGCCACCTCAGAGGCAGTGCACCCATGCCGCTCATTCCGACACCCTGTCCACAGCCACAGCGTGGTCGGCCCCGCCGCAGCCCCGGCACCGGCAATCCACAGGGAGTAGTAGTCAATGTCAAGTCGTCAAGAGAGACAACCCACCGGAGGAGACACTGCACTGCCGCCGAGTCACTTCAGTGGTGTTCAGTGGCGCCTGTTCTGATCTAACATACGCAGGACAACACCTACTAAGCCCCCTACTGACGACAATAATTGCTTAGTCGCGGAGCCGGCGTGAGTGAGCTCTCCCCCCGAGGGCGCCACCACGTCCGTCCAACGACAGCCCCCATGGACTCGCCGATACCGGTGACCCCGACGGAACCAAACCAAGGCCACAGACGTGGAGAGGACATCGAAACTGAGGTCACCACGAGAGAGCAGGGCATGAAGGGCCACAGAATTTTGAGACTTTTTTTTTTTTAATGCTGATCGATGAGAATGACGACGATTATGATGATGCTACGGATTTCCATTTCGGTCTGAGACTACATGACAGGGCTGTACTCTACGCTTCCTTTCATAATATATCCCGGCGTCAACTAGGCCCGAGAGACACAGACACCTGCAGTGTTGGTCAGGAAATTTGAGCAACACTCTCAGAAACGCATCCATTAAGTGGATGAAACTCGACTGTGTGGTCCCAGTCTTCCCAACCGAGTCCGCAGCGAACTCAACTCTGGGTAGGAGCCGGTCGGGGCAGAAAAACCCACATGACTTCTGATGGGATTCGAACCCACGACCTCCCAGCCGGGAGTCCGTGACGCTAACCACTTCGCCACGGCGGCTGGTTCATTTATTATTATGTTTATTATGCTTATTAAGCTCAATTCCTTCAACCCATAAATCTCAGGCGTATACTGAGCATCTCCGGCGAGACAGGGTGACCAGCACAGAAGTCCTGTCTCGCGCTGGCCTCCCTTCCATGTATACCCTGCTGAGACGGCGTCGATGGTGTTGGCTGCGCCATGTAAATCATTTTTAGTATTTTCATTTTTTTTAAAATTATTATTATCATTGATATAATTTGAGGATTGGTGATAAAGACCGAAACAAAACAAAAAAAAAAAAGGGGGGGGGGGGGGGGGGGGGGGGGGGGGGGGCCAGAAAACAAAAACAATGCACAACGTTTCGACTCTTGGAGTCTTTTTCAAGTGACATGAAACGACAGTACACGCAAATTTTTCTGTGTTAATGACGTAAAGAACGGGGAGACGCAGATAAAACAACAAAGACGTCACAATAAATTTTGACGTGACAAGAACTCAAAACCCACCACCCACACAAATAAAATAAAATAAAATAAAATAAAATAAAGGAGGCTGGGTAGACACAGGCTAAGAAAGGTATTATCATATTATTATCATTGTTATCATTATTACTGTTTTTGTTTATATCACCGTTACTGTTATTCCTATTTTCTTTTTTGTTACGGTTGTTACCATCATTATGTTTATTATTCTTATCACGTTTACTATTGTTTTCATTAGTTCATCATTATTATCATTATGTTTATTATGCTTATTATTAGGCTCAATTCCTTTCACCTCAGAAATCTCAGATGTATACTGGGTATCTCCTGGCGAGACAGGGTGACCAACACAGAAGTCCTGCCTCGCGCTGGCCTCCCTTCCATGTGTGCCCTTCTGAGACGGCGTTGGTTGTGTTGGCTGGGAAATGTAATTTATTATCATCATTATTATTATTATTTATTATATAATTATTATCAATATCACTATTATTCTTGTTATTATCACCATTATTGTTATTATCATTATCATCATTAATAGTTTTTTATGTTTTTGTTTATATTTTTTATCAGTTGTAGTAGTGGTAGTATAATTACTATTATTATCATTGTCTGTTATGATGATCTTTATTATTGTTATCGTTTATTATTATCATGTCTGTTTTTTGTAATGTTTCTCATTTTTATCAGGTTTATCATTTTCATTTTTTTTCATATTATTTTCTTTATTTAGTTTATGTTTATCATCTTTATGTTCATTATGTTTGTTAATGTTATGTTTATTATGTTATGTTCATTATGCTGATTGTTATGCGTTTCGTAATTATGTTTATTATGTTTACTTTTAAGTTTGTTATTATGCGTTTCGTAATTATGTTATTATGTTTACTTTTAAGTTTTGTTTGTTTTTTTTTTTCTTTAGTCCCTCCTACATCCCTGCCTTTGCCATTTTTTTCGGCTCTTTTTCCCCTTACTGTTTTCTTGCAAGGCGGTCTTTATTATTATTGGCAGTAGTAGTATTATCATTATGATTACCATTATGAGTGCTTCATATTTGTTCACATTATCATTATTAGTATTACTATGTTTTGTTTATCATTATGTTTATCATTATTATTATGTTAAGTATTATTATGTTTATCATTACTATTATGTTTTTATTATCATTATTATCATCATGTTTATTGTGCTTATTATTAGGCTCAATTCCTTCTACCTCAGAAATCCCAGGCGTATACTGGGCCTCTCCTGGCAAGACAGGGCGACCATCACAGAAGTCCTGTCTCGCGCTGGCCTCCCTTCCATGTATACCCTGCTGAGACGGCATCGGTTGCGCTGCCTGGGCCATGTAATCATCATTATTATTATTATTATTGTGTTCATGTTTATTGTTACTATTATTATGTTTATGTTTACCATTGTCACGTTTATAATTATCATACTTACTGTTATGTTTATAATTACTATTGTGTTTGTTTTATTGTCATTATTATTATATTTATTATGTTTATTGTTATAGGCCCAATTCCTTCCACCTCGGAAGGCTCAGGCCTATACTGTGCATCTCCCGGCGAGACAGGGTGACCAACACACAAGTCCTGCGTCGCGCTGGCCTCCCTTCCATGCATACCCTGCTGAGACAGCGTTGGTTGCGTTGGCTGCACCATGTAACCATTTATTATTATTATTGCTATTATTGTTATCATTGTTTGTTATGACGATCTTTATTATTGTTATCGTTTATTATTATGTTTATTCGTTCTGATATGTTTCTGATTTATTTCAGGTTTATCATTATCATTATTATCCTTTTTCTTTATTACGTTTGGTATGTTTATTATCTTTATTATGTCTGTTATTGTACGTTTATTATTATGTTGATTATGTTCATTATACTGATTATATGTTTTGTAGCTGTTTATTATGTTTGTTATTTTAAAGTTTTTATCGTTTTTTTTTTTAGTCCCTCCACCACCCCCGCCTTTTTGTTTTTTTTTTTTTTTTTCCGGCCTTTTTTCCCTTTACTGCTTTGTTGCAAGGCAGTCTTTATTATTATGACTATCATTATTACTATTATTATCATTATTATCATTGTGAGTAAGTTCATGTTTGTTCATTATTAGTAGTAGTACTAGTATGTTTTATCATTATGTTTATTATTCTTATCATGTCAAGTATTATGTTTATAATTACTATTATGTTATTGTTATGTTTATTATGTTTATTATTAGGCTTAATTCCTTCAACCCCAGAAACCCTCAGGCGTATACTGGGCATCTCCTGGCACGACAAGGTGACCAACGCACAATCCTGTCTCGTGCTGGCTTCGCTTCCATGCATACCTGCTGAGACGGCGCTGGTTGCATTGGCTGGGCCATGTATAATTACTATTATAATTATTACTATTAGTATCATTGTTTATTATCTTTATTAATTCTGTTTTTCTTATTATCAGGTTTATTACTGCTGTTAGGTTTTTCATTATCATCAGGTTTATCATTATTTTCTTATCATTTAAAAAAAAAAAATTATTATGTTTTGTCATAAGTATCACCTTAATGTTTATGTTTGTTATTTTTTATCACCATTATTATTACGTTGATTTTGTTCATTATGCGGATTGTAAAAATGTGTTTGGTAGTCATGTTTAATATGTTTATTATCGTTTTTTTTTTGTGTTGTTGTTGTTTGTTTTTTAGGCCCTCCACCACCCCCGCCTTTGCTATTTTTTTTCCCCTTTTTTTCGGCCTTTCTTTCCCTTACTCTTTTTTGTTTCAAGGCGGTCTTTATATTATTATTATTATTCTATTATTATTATTATTATCAGTGTGTTTATTTCTTGATTATCATTATTATTATTAATAGTGGTATATTTTCTTTATTATCATTATGTTGATTGTTATTATCATGTTAAGTATTAAGTTTATTATCGTTATCACTATTATTTTGTTTATTATACTCATTATTAGGCTCAATTCCTTCCACCCCAGAAGCCTCAGGCGTATACTGGGCATCTCCCGGCGAGACAGCGTGACCAGCGAACAAGTCCCGTCTCGCGCTGGCTTCCCTTCTATGTATACCCTGCTGAGGCGGTGTCGGTTGCGCTGGCTGGTCCATATTATTATTATTATTATTGTGTTTATGTTTTTGTTTATTATTACTATTCTTATGTTTATTTTTGTTACCCTTGTCATGTTTATAATTATCATGTTTACTGTTATGTTTATAATTACTATTATGTTTTATTTTCATTATTATTATATTTATTATGTTTATTGTTATAGGCCCAATTCCTTCCACCTCGGAAGGCTCAGGCGTACACTTGGCATCTCCCGGCGAGACAGGGTGACCAACACACAAGTCCTGCGTCGCTCTGGCCTCCCTTCCATGCATACTCTGCTGAGACAGCGTTGGTTGTGCTGGCTGCGCCATGTGATCATTTATTATTATTATTGCTATTATTGTTATCATTGTTTGTTATGACGATTTTTGTTATTGTTTATATTTTGTTTATTTGTGCTGCTATGTTTCTAATTTTTATCAGGTTTATCATTATCATTATTCTTTTCTTTATTACGTTTGGTATGTTTATTATCTTTATTATGTTTGTTATTGTACGTTTTATTATGTTATGTTCATTATGCTGATTGCTATATGTTTTGTAGCTGTTTATTATGTTTGTTATATTTAAGTTTTTATCTTTTTTTTTTTTAGTCCCTCCACCACCCCCGCCTTTTTTTTTTTTTTTTTTCTTTTTTTTTTTTCGGCCTTTTTCCCCCTTACTGTTTTGTTGCAAGACGGTCTTTATTATTATGACTATTATTATTACTATCATTATCATTATTATTATCATTGTGAGTCAGTTCATGTTTGTTCATTATCATTAGTAGTACTAGTATTGTTTTGTTTATCATTATTATGTTTATTATTATCATCTCAATTATTATGTTTATAATTACTATTACGTTATTGTTATCATTATTGTTATCATGTTTATTATGCTTATTATTAGATTCAATTCCTTCCACTCCAGAAACCTCAGGCGTATACTGGGCATCTCCTGGCAAGACAGCGTGTCCAACACGGAAGTCCTGTCTCGCGCTGGCCTCCCTTCCATGTATACCCGGCTGAGACGGCGCTGGTTGCATTGGCTGGGCCATGTAAAAACTATTATTATCATATTACTATCATTATTACTATCATTATAATCATTATTATTATCTTTATTAATTCTATTGTTTCTTATCAGGTTTATTACTGCTGTTATGTTTTTCATTATCGTCAGGTTTATTATTATTATTACTTTGTTATTAATTTTCATTATGTTTGTTTTAATTATCACCTTAATGTTTGTTTGTTATTGTCATCACCATTATTATTACGTTATGTTCATTATGCGAATTGTTATGTGTTTTTTTTTAATCATGTTTAGTATGTATATTATCAGGTTCTGTTTTTTGTTTTTTGTTTTTTAGGCCCTCCACCACCCCCGCCTTCGCTATTTTTCCCCTTTTCGGCCTTTCTTTCTCTTACTCTCTTTTGTTTCAAGGCGGTCTTTCTTATTATTATTATTATTACATCACTGTTATTATCATTGTGTGTATGTTTGTTTCTTGATTATCATTACTAGTAGTAGTAGTAGTATTTTTTGTTTATTATTATGTTGATTGTATTATCAAGTATTATTAAGTTTACTATTATTATGATTTATTTTTTGTTTATTATGCTCATTATTAGGCTCAATTCCTTCCACCTCAGAAGCCTCAGGCGTATACTGGGCATCTCCCGGCGAGACAGCGTGACCAACAAGTCCTCTCTCGCGCTGGCCTCCCTTCCATGTATACCCTGCCGAGACGGTTCGTTTGCGCTGTCTGGACCATGTAATCATCATTATTATTGTTGTTGTTTTTGTGTTTATGTTCGTTTTTGTTATTATTATTATGTTTGTTTGTTACCATTATGTTTATCATTATTATCATGTTTACTGTTATGTTTATAATTACTATTATGTTTTATTGTCATTATTATTATTTTTTTTATGTTTATTGTTAAGCCCTATTCCTTCCACCTCGGAAGGCTCAGGCGTATACTTGGCATCTCCCGGCGAGACAGGGTGACCAACACACAAGTCCTGCGTCGCGCTGGCCTCCCTTCCATGTATACCCTGCTGAGACGGCATCGGTTGCGCTGGCTGCGCCATGTAACCGTTTATCATCATTATTGCCATTATTGTTATCATTGTTTGATATGATGATCTTTATTATTATTGTTTATTATGTTGATTTGTGCTGTTTAATTTTTGTCAGGTTTATCATTATCATTATTATTCTTTTCTTTATTACGTTTGTTATGTTTATTATCTTATTATGTTTGTTATTGTATGTTTATTATTATGTTGATTATGTTCATTATGCTGATTGTTATGTGTATAGTAGTTATGTTTATTATATTTGTTATCTTAAAGTTTTTATCGTTTCTTTTAGTCCCTCCACCACCCCCACCTTTTTGTTTTTTCTTTTTTTTTTCGGCCTTTTTTTTCCCCTCTCTGTTTTGTTGCAAGGCGGTCTTTATTATTATGACTATTATTATTACTATTATTATCATTATAAGTATCATTGTAAGTTCATGTTTGTTCATTATCATTAGTAGTATTAGTATTATGTTTTGTTTATCATTATGTTTATTATATTTATTATATCATGTCAAGTATTATGTTTATAAGTACTATTATGTTATTGTTATTATTATCATCATGTTTATTTATGCTTATTATTATTAGCTCAATTCCTTCCACCCCAGAAACCTCAGGCGTATACTGGGCATCTCCTGGCAAGACAGGGTGACCATCACACAAGTCCCGTCTCGCGCTGGCCTCCCTTCCATGTATACCCTGCTGAGACGGCGCTGGTTGCATTGGCTGGGCCCTGTAATTATTATTATCATTATTACTATTATTATCATTGTGTTTGTAATTATTATCTTTATTAATTCTACTGTTTCTTATCAGGTTTATTACTGCTGTTATGTTTTTCATTATCAGGTTTATCATTACTATTGTTTTTATGTTATGTTATATTTTTTATGTTAAAATATCACCTTAATGTTCGTTATGTTTGTTATTGTTATCACCATTATTATTGTGTTGACTTTCTTCATTATGCGGATTTTTATGTGTTTTGTAATCATTTTATTATGTTTATCAATTTTTTTTGTTTGTTTTTTAGGCCCTCCACCACCCCTGCCTTTCCCCCCCTTTTTTTTTTTTTTGACCTTTCTTTCCCTTACTCTTGTTTCAAAGTGGTCTTCTTTATTATTATTATTATTATTATTATTATTATTATTATATCAGCATGATTATCATTGCGTGTATGTTTATCTTTCTTGATTATCATTAGTAGTAGTAGGTGTATGTTTTGTTTATTATTATGTTGATTGTTATTATCATGTTAAGTATTATTAAGTTTATTATTATATTATCATTATTATTTTATGATACTCATTATTAGGCTCAATTCCTTCCACCTCAGAAGCCTCAGGCGTATACTGGGCATCTCCCGGCGAGACAGCGTGACCATCACAGAAGTCCTGTCTCGCGCTGGCCTCCCTTCCATGCATACCCTGCTGAAACGGCGTTGGTTGTGTGTGGCTGGACCATGTGATCATTATTATTTTTTTGTTGTTTTTTTTGTGTTTATGTTTATGTTTTTGTTTACTATTATTGTTATGTTTGTTACCATTATCATGTTATCATTATTATGTTTACTGTTATGTTTATAATTTCTATTTTTTTTTTATTTTATTGTCATTATTATTATCATATTTATTATGCTTATTGTTAGGCTCAATTCCTTCCACCTTGAAGAAGACTCAGGCGTATACTGGGCATCTCCCGGTGAGACAGCGTGACCAACACACAAGTCCTGTCTCGCTCTGGCCTCCCTTCCATGTATACCCTGCTGAGACGGCGTTGGTCGCGTTGGCTGGGCCATGTAATCATTTTTAGTATTATTTTCATTTATTTTTCTTATTGTTAGCATTGGCCGCCCACAGCCGAGATACAAAGACTTTGGCAACAGAGACATGAATGAATGCACTTGAGATCAACACCGAGTTCTGAGAGGACCTCAGAGCAGACAGCAACAGGTGGAGAAGCACTCACAAGAAACAACTGCAGACTGGCGAAGAAAAACCGACTGCTGCTGCAGCAGAAAAAAGCGAGCCCGCAGAAGGGGGATGACAGCCAACCAACCAGCGTCAACATACAGATGTCACAACTGTGTCGGAGAATGCAACTCTTGTATCAGTCTCTACAGCCACAGGCGACGCTGTTGTGGGTAAATAGGTAGACAGACAGACATACAGGCAGACAGACAGACAGATAGATACGACGCTGCATAGTTTATCACTCCGTACGCGCTGCAATAAAATTTCTAACACGCTGCAGTATGATTTCTAACACGCTGCAATAAGATTATAACACGCTGCAATAAGATTTATAACACTAAGTGGCTTATCGCACGGTAATATAGTGGGATTTTCACATCCAGCAGACAGACAGAGAGAAACAGACAGAAAGCGAGACAGACACACACACACACAGACAGAAACAGACAGAGACAGGCAGACAGAGAGACACCGACAGATAGATTTATACACAGTATTATCGATGTACTAAGTGGCTTATCGCACGGTATGCACTGTGGAATTTTTACATCCAGGAGACAGAGACAGACAGACAGAGAGAAGAACAGAGACAGACAGATAGTGAGAGACACACACACAGACAGAAACAGAGAGACAGACACAGAAACAGAGACAGACAGACAGGTAGGTAGAGACACACACAGACAGAAAAAACAGATGGAGACACAGATAGGGAGAGACACACACAGACAGAAACAGATAGACACAGAAACAGAGAGACAAAGACAGAGAGAGAGACAGAAACAGAGCGACAGGCAGACAGAGAGAGACACACACAGAAACAGACAGGCAGACAAAGATTTATACACAGTATTATACAGATCTACCAAGTGGATTATCGCACGGTATGCACAGTGGAATTTTCACATCCAGGACACAGAGACGGACAGACAGAGAGAGAGACAGAAAAACAGAGACAGACAGATGGGGAGAGACACATACAGACAGAAACAGAGAGAGACACAGACAGAAAGAAACAGAGACAAAGACAAAGACAGACAGACACACCAAGACAGAAACTGACAGACACAGAAACAGAGACAGATAGACACACACAGACACAGAAAAACAGACAAGGAGAAACGCACACAGACAGAAACGGAGAGACAGACAGAGAGAAACAGAGAGAGACAGACAGAAACAGAGAGACAGGCAGACAGAAACAGACAGACAGAAACAGATTTATACACAGTATTATACAGATGTACTAACTGGCTTATCGCACGGTATGCACTGTGGAATTTTCACATCAGGAGACAGAGACAGAGAGAGACAGACAGAGAGAAAAATAAAGACAGGTAGGGAGAGACACACAGACAGAAAAACAGACGGAGACAGAAACAGACAGACAGAAAGAAACAGACAGAGAGACAAAGACAGAGAGAGACAAAGACGGACAGAAACAGGCAGACAGAGAGACACACACAGACAAAAACAAAGACAGACAGACAGATAGGGAAAGACGCAGACAGACAGAAACAGACAGACACAGAGAGAAACAGACAAAGACAGAGAGACAGAAACAGAGAGACAGGCAGACAGAAAGAGACACACACAGACAGAAACAGATTTATACACAGTATTATACAGATGTACTAAGTGACTTATCGCATGGTATGCACTGTGGAATTTTCACATCCAGGAGACAGAGACAGACAGAGAAAAACAGAGACAGACAGGGAGAGAGACACAGACAGGCAGAAACAGAGAGACAGACACAGACAGACAAACACAGACACAAAGACAGAAACAGACAGAGAGACAGGCAGACAGAGACAGACGCACACAGACAGAAACAGACACAGAAACAGATAGATTGAGACACAGACAGAAAAAATGGACAGAGACAGACAGATAGGGAGAGACACACAGACAGAAACAGAGACAGACACTGACAGACAAACAGAGAGACAAAGACAGAGACAGAAACAGAGACAGGCAGACAGACACACACAGACAGAAACAGACAGACACACAGATTTATACACAGTATTATACAGATGTACTAAGTGGCTTCTCGCACGGTATGCACTGTGGACTTTTCACATCCAGAGAGAGACGAGAGAGACAGAGAAAAATATACAGATAGGGACAGACACACAGAAACAGAGACAAAGAAACAGACAGAGAGACAAAGACCAAGACAGAAACAGAGACAGGCAGACAGAGAGACACACAGACAGAAACAGAGACAGACAGAGAGGCAGACAGAGAGACAGAGACACACAGACAGAAAAAGAGACAGATAGGGAGAGACGCACAGACAGAAACAGAGGGACAGACAGAGAAAAGCGAGACACACACAGACAGAGACAGACAGAGAGAGAGACACACACACAGAGACAGAAACAGACAGATTTATACTCAGTATTATACAGATGTACTAAGTGGCTTATCGCACGGTATGCACTGTGGACTTTTTCACATCCAGGAGACAGAGACAGACAGACAGAGAGAAAAAACAGAGACAGACAAATAGGGAGAGACACACACAGACAGAAACAAAGGCACAGACAGACAGAAACAGACAGAGACAGGCAGAGAGAGAGACACAGACAGAGACAGAAACAGACAGACAGATAGGGAGAGACACACACAGACAGAAACAGAGACAGACAGACACAGACAGAAACAGAGAGACAGACAAACAGAGAGACAGGCAGACAGAGACACACAGACAGACACAGATTTATACACAGTATTACACAGATGTACACAGACAAACAGATTTATACACAGTATTATACAGATGTACTAAGGGGCCTATCGCACGGTATGCACTGTGGAATTTTTACATCCAGGTGACACAGACAGACAGAGAAAAACAGAGACAGACAGACAGACAGACACACACACACACACACACACACACACACACACACACACAGAGGCAGACATACGGCCGGCCAACTGGACGGACCGATCAACCAACCGACCGACTGACACACCAATGGGCAACAGGCAGACAGATATACAGACAGGCAGGCAGGCAGGCAGAGACAGGGAATGATGCCGACAGACAGGGAGAGAGAGCAGAGACGAGGGCAGTGTATGAAAAGAAAAACTGACGAGTAGCAGAAAAGGGAAAAAAAAAACTGGCGCGAAACTTGGAGACGACGGTAAGATTTGTAGTCAAAGAGCGCGCTATAACTGACGGAGGAACACACCTACACACTCACAACAGCAAAAAGAACAACGACGACAACACACACACACGCACACACGCACACACACACACACACACACACACGATATTGACTTTTCTGACATTGATTCTGCTTTGAAAGTTACTTTCTGCTTGATTTGTAGTCCAGTCAGGTATTTGCTTTAGTCTGATTGATAGTGTGTGCAAGTTTTGTTTATTCGTTTGTCTAATTGTTTTCTGATGTTATGTACACCACCCTCCCTCCGCCCACCCACCCTACCCAGCCCCACCCCGTCCCTACCTACCTACACACACACACACACACACACTTGTAAGCAACATGAACAAACTCTCCCTCTGTTTGGCTGTCTATCTCTCCTTTCTTGTTGTTCAATATCACATAGTTTGTGGGAAGACGTAAAAAATTGAAGTACTACTACTACTACACACACACATACGCACGCACGCACCAAAGCGCGCGCACGCGCGCGCGCGCGCGCACACACACACAAAAAAAGCGAAAAATGAAAGGGATGCGTTTTTGCATTAGCTTTTCTCCTCTCTCTTTCTTTCTCTCTCTCTCCCCCCCCCCCCCCCCCCCCCCCCCCTCTCTCTCTCTCTCTCTCTCCTGTAAATGCTACTACAGATGTATACATTTTCACATCCACAGATGTAAAGCGTTCTCTTTCTCTTTTTCTATCCTCACGATTAATTCAGGATCTTTCTTCCAAAACACGGTGTCACAAAGATAATGAGAAATCACACACATACACACACACACACACGCGCGCGCGCGCGCGCGCGCGCGTGAAGGCTATCAAAGAAAAGAAGAGGACGCGGTCAGACATGACAACAAAAAAAAAAAATGACGTACAAAGACGAAACGAACAGTCCTAGTGCGTGCTGCAGGCTTCCGTAAGCATTCCCTTAAATGTGCGGCTCCTCGGGTACTGCTCAAGTCGCCAGTGCTTACAACGTAAGCCACTTTGAAAAAAAAAAAAAGTGTCGAAAGTGAAACGATAGCTATGTATCCGGTGGCTCCAGATCATGAAAGTCTGGAGCCCGGCAAACCGTAATAGAAGAAAGAAGCAGGAAAAAAAAAAAAAAAAAGTATGAAATTTACACTTACTGAGACTGACCAGTGTAGCCAGCTGGATGTTTCATTGTAATTTACATCGTCAGACTAAACTGGATGTATTGACCACCAAACTAACCAGGACAAAAGTAAAGTGGCTTTTGAATTTATGATTATTTCCATACCAGCGTTACAAACAATTTTTGCCGACTTGAACTTGCTACCCGAAGAAAACCAATTTCATGTTCAGAACTTGAAAGTACAGCATGGAGAAAACTATTCGAATTGTACTCACCGAATGCCGCTTGCCGGTTCCACTGTTCGTAATGTACTTACCGAATGCCGCCTGCCGGTGCCAGGATGTCACGTGACGGGAAATGACGATCGAGACGCCACCGCGCCACAGGATCTGCAAGGTGTTTAAGCTCCTCTACCCCAACCCTAATCTACCCCTTCTATTTCTACCTCCCTCACGACATATCAGTGACAAAGCTTAGTGTGCTGAGATGTGCATGTCACTTAAAAGCTGTGGAGCGTAAGCATCATATCATGGCTAATCTGAAGTGCGTGTGTAACAGGATAGCTTTCATTGAAAGATACTGACATGTTTAAATCTCTAGCATGGGGTGCATGTCACAGGGTATGGCTCACATTCATCTGAATGATACTAACACGTTTAAATCTCTAGCATGGGGTGCATGCATGTCACAGGGTATGGCTAACATTCATTTGAATGATACTAACACGTTTAAATCTCTAGCATGGGGTGCATGTCACAGAATTTGACTATTACTCATCATAATTGTGATAACATGTATCAGACTATGCTAACACTCATAAAAATGTGCTCATACCCAACAGACTTTACTAAAATGCATAAGAGAAGCTAACACGGTCTACAAAGACCAGTCGAGCAGAGCTAGTATACATGTTGTGCATGCGGTAGAGAATGCTTACGGAATGATCCTCTAAATCTGGGCGACAGACACCCTTCAACTCGCAACACACGTCCCAGGGGCTCACAAACTCCTCGACTCAAAAATGTATCCGTACTGCTCGACGCAACGATGGAAACCACGGAAAGAGAAACAAAAATGTAAAGAAAGAAAGAATGAAAACATTAAAAAAAAATTATACATTGACGATTAAAAATGACCTTATAAAGCATGAAAATACGTACATTAGATTATCTTCGGGTCGACTGCACTGTCGTTACATCTGAAAATGTCGAGTCTTTTTTCGGGTTTTTAAAATCTTTATTCATTTATTTTATTCTTTTTGCCCCCCATCTCCAAACTGGAAACTGGCACCTTGCCACAATGCATGTATATTTGAGCACGTGATTTCCGGCTCACTTTCCAATTTTGTTGGTTCGTTGGTTTATGTCTTTTCCTCTTAATCTCTTTCCCACCAATGGTCCAGCATGTTGTCGAGTTGAACGTTAGGAAAAGGACAAACGTTGAAGTAATGGCCGTAAAAAGCTCACGTCAGTGAGCACGGAATAACAGTTTAACGCCGACCTCCACTTTGGTCACGTGCATTACCAGTTAGGCCCCCTGATGTGAACCTTTTAAGAACCATTTTTGTATCAAGTACTTACCGATAGAAGCTTGTGTGTCAACCTCACTCTCACTCTCACCATCGTCGTTGTCGCGTCGTCGTCTTCGTCGCCGTCCCACACTTCATGAAAAGACCTACCAGCGGTTGGGCAAACGACCGGGCAGTCATTCACCTCAACGCCTTTGTCCATCAGTCACAGGGAGACAGGGCGCAACCAGTCCATTCTTTCACATGGTCTACTTGTGCAGGACATTCGTGCACTACTCGCTATCTAGCCTAACCAGTGTTGAAGTACCAAACACCGAGTTCCTCGCTACACATTGAAGCTTCGCAAGCTGCAGGCGTGCCACCATTAAAAATCGTCGTTTTCGCTACCAGTCTGATATGACGCTGTTCTCTTCGTGTCTCTGTTGCCTTAGTGTTAGATAATCCCTCCACCGTCCCTCGTCTCGGACGTTTACCATTATCACTGGATGTGCGCGTTTAGCGCGAACGCACCTCACGAGCTAAAATGTTTTGTGATAGAAAGTGGACCGCTGCTAACCATTGTACAGTAATAAATCAGATTTTTGACCGCAGATCTGTAAACAGTGCAAAATGTCTTTGTAGATTCTTGGATTTTAAATTGAAAAAGAACAAAAAATCTACAATGTTTAGTTGGTTTGTGTCTTTTCCTCTTCATCTCTTTCCTTCACACATTGTACAGTAATATGCAGAAATTCTTTTGTATGATACACATCGCCCACCGACACAAACGCCCCGGCACAAAGACACGTCCACTTCCACACCACCTTTCAGGTGGGAGAAAACCCAGCTCACTGGCCCGTCGCCGCCGAAGCAATGTCCAAGCAGCAGGTGTCCAAGTGTGAACCGCGTGTATCACGTACTGAGTTTCGTCATTGTGTGTCCATGGCTAGACTGTCGTTGTCACGCTCGGACACGCGTTTTCCACTGCTTTCACGTGCACATGGATAGGGGCAAACATGCACAAAGATAACACATACACGCATGACCACATACAGAGAGAGAGAGAGAGAGAGAGAGAGAGAGAGAGAGAGAAACCAGACCATATAAGATATTTATTACGAGAGAGAGAGAGAGAGAGAGAGAGAGAGAGAGAGAGAGAGAGAGAGAGAGAGAGAAAAACAGACCATATAAGATATTTATTACTAGAGAGAGAGAGAGAGAAACCAGATCATGAGACATGTTAGTAAATAGAGAGAGTGAGAGAGAGTGAATCACTTTCTCTCTCTCTCTCCCTCCCCCTTCTCAGTCTCCGTTTACTAACAATGTCTCATATGACCTGGTTTCAGGTCGGAGGACGTAAAAAGTAAACCGGAGAGTAACATGGAGCCCACAGAAAGTAAAAGCTTGATGGACACAGAAAACCAACTCTCTCTCTCTCTCTCTCTCTCTCTCTCTCTCTCTCTCTCTCTCTCTCTCCTGGGGTTGAAAGCAAGGAAAGCGTGAAAACAAAAAAGAAAAAAAAAAGCAGGAAAGAAGAAGAAATAAAAACAAATTCAACCAGGGGGAGGGGAGAAACTCGAAACAAAACGGCTTTGGACGCGATGTCTCCCAAGCTGTATTCACGGGGAAAGGGGAAGTGGCACACCAGTTTCGTTTTATTCGGTAAGAAAACACTGACCAGATGAGAATCTGTCCCCTTTGCTCGCTGCCGTGACGTCCTTTTTTCACCCCAGCCCCACCCCTCTACTCCCCATCCCTCTGACATGGATCCACCATATATATATATATATATAGCGGCTTGGCGACTTCTGTCCTTTTCCCCGAGTCGACCTCACGCGGCTCAGGTCTGTCACCACTGGGCACAAAGACCAGGTAGCCCCCTACGACAGCCCTGCAAGAGGGCAACAAGGAAGACACCATCATCACAACTTGCCACGAAAGAAGAAAAACACCGACTACCTGTGAAGAACTGCCTGAGGAAACAACTACCCCTGGGTACCCCCTCCCCACCACAGATGCCAACCCAAAGCAAGCCTGCCAGCTGACAAGTCCGCAAGGCAACTGACTACGCGCTACCGCTTGCTGCAGCTAACAACTTATACCTAAAAGCATTTTTTTTGTGAGGACGTGCGCACGCGCGCGCGCGTGCACACATACACGCGCGCGCGCACACACACACACACACGGACAATCCCGTGTCGAAATTACCATTCTCTGATTTTTCTTTATGTTCAGAATATTATTGTGACTTCACACCTTGTGCAAATGTTACGTTTGCATTGAGTTCACTCCACTATATCTGAAGAGGAAAGCATCTTGGAGTCCTCGGGAGTCCTCCGCGTATTTCACCTTCGAGTTTCTTGTGGCAATCTGGATTTCTCGTGGTATGTAAGAGTTAAACAATCTTTTTTTTAATCGTTTCCAAACGAATGGTGTCGATAAAATGACGAGCTGAAGGCAAGCAATG